>CAEFZX010026772.1:0-55449 GCA_903066825.1 Alfaro cultratus
GGTGTCAAACTCCAGTCCTCAAGGGCCGGTGTCCTGCAACTTTTAGATGTGCCTCTGCTGCACCACCTGAATAGAATAATTAGGTCATTAGCAAGGCTCTGGAAAACTGATCTACACAAGAAGGAGGCAATTAAGCCATTTCATTCCAGCGTTTTTGCACCTGTGGCACATCTAAAAACTGCAGGACACTTTGCCCTTAAGGACTGGAGTCTGACACCCCTGGCATAGATGAACCATAATGTTTCAATGGATTTGTAAAGGAGGTACAAACTGTTCACATGAATAACAAGGTTCTGGTGACTTTCAGAGTACATGTAAAAACTTGTAGGCTACATGTCCATTTAGATCAGTAAGTACTACAGTAAATATTACGGATATTTATTTTCGTAATATTTAGAGGTACTCAATTTTTTTTTAATAAAATAATAGTTGAAATGTACTTATGAGCTAAAGAGGAACGAGGGGAGAACTACTTCTAAGCTTGTGGCTTTTTATTGTTGTCATAGCAACTCCATAGCAACTGTCATGGCAGTTATTTCGGTACCTACCAAGATGACTGCCAGATACAAAGTTCCTGGAAGTGTCACGTCACCTGAAAACTTTCTATACACCAGTTCTCATGTGATGGGTCACACTTCTGGGAACTTTGTAACATCTTGGCAGAAAGTTGCTATAACAACAATAAACAAACCACAAGCTTAGAACTAGCTCTCACCTGGTTTCTATTTAACTTATAAATAAGATAAGTACATAACTATTACTCGATCACAATTTTGAGTGCTCTACCCATTATTCACTGTTGTACTTACTGCTGAACTAGCAAAATTAGCTTAGATAACGTAGCTTTTACCTGCAAGCTAAGGCGGACATGTAGCCTATGTGTAAGTTACTACATGTACTTACTCTGTCAGTCACCAGAACCTTATTCATGTGAAGTGGTCATATGTTCTTTACAAATCCACTTAAACATTGGTTGTATACATCTGTGGATTTAAGGTTGCGAAGCTCCTTAAGGTTGCGAAGCTCCTCCATGGTGAGGAGCTTCCATGGAGGAAGGCACGTCTTCACCATGTGCACATTGGTGAAGAGTGCCAACATATTTTATTTTTGTGGTGCGTACGCTTGCCTACTAAGATGGCGTGAATCACTTCCGGTTCAGACTTGTGGGAACTAAGTATTGGGTGGTAGCATTTTTCAAGCAGGGGTCATGGCCCCCACATTTCCACCCCTTGGAGGCACCACTGAATAATGTTTATTATTATTATTGTTTAAAAATATTAAAACGAATCAAAACAAATATTTCTTCCAATCTTTTGTGAACACAAAGAAGAGAAACAACTTATTATGACTTACTTAATGGAATATCAACTTTTTAAAACATGTCCGGATATTTTAACACCTCATGATTTGCGAATATACCCAGATGGAGAAAAAAATCCTCATGTGGGAAGGTGTAGTGTTTGGTGTTGGTGAGAACTACAGGAGCCAGAGGCCGGACTGGCGGCGTAGCGCGGTGACATCATCAGGCAGCAGCAGCCCCTCCACGCACCGGGCTGACAGCCAGCACCGCAGCCATTAGACCCGCAGCTCCCGGAGGAACCATGCTGCGTGATCTTAATCCCAACAGCTGCAGACGGGCACCACGCCTGCGCTGATCATCCAACCATCCAGCAACCTTTGTGTCATTTTCCTGCCTCTGCTCGGCCGTAAACCGGCGGTAAGTGTTGGACTGATAGATAAAACGCAGTAAATTTCCCAGAACCCGACGCTGCAGCGTGTTTTTGTTTTCATGGATTAGAGGGAAGATGGGCAGCATCCGAGCTTTTCTGCAGCTGACAAGCCGCGGGATGAAGCTGGACCGGCTCAAGGAGCTCGGCAGGCAGTACCCAGTTTTCTGTTTTCTCCTGCTGCTCTTACTGCTGACCACTCTGCTGCTAAACAGGCAAGTAAACGCCGCCCGGGGTCCCTGAACGCGTCACATGTTGACCTGGGATGATGTAATGTTTGCTTGGCATGTGATTGTTAACAATGTGATTTGTTTTGTTTTTAGATATATTCATATTATCATGGTGTTTTGGTCCTTCCTGGCGGGTGTGGTTACTTTTTACTGCTCACTGGGTCCCGAGTCTCTGCTGCCAAACATATTCATGTCCATTAAACCAAAAACAAAGGTTGGTCAGACTACTACGACCTAGATCAAAAAATAAAAGAGGAAGAGTAAATTTTCGACCAAAAATTTCAGAAATTTTGATACTGTTCTCAGAAATGTTCTGGTAAAGAAACAAGGCAATTTCTGCGTTTGAAAAGTCAATTTGCTCCAAAAAAAAAAAAAAAAGAAGAAAAAGAATCAGCTCAGAAGTCTAGAAAAAACAAGAAATTTTCTGACTTTGAAAAATGTAAAATTTGCTCCATACAACTCAGAAAGGTTTTGGTTAATCACAGTAATTTTTCCTCAAAAACAGGGAAATTTCTGTGTTTCGAAAATTAAAAAATTTGCTAAAAAAAACAACAAAAAACTTAGAACGCTTGAGATTAAGCTCAGAAATTTTCTAGAAAAAAATTTTAATTGCTATGTTAAAAAAGTCAAAAATTGGCTAGAAAAAAATCAAAAATGTTGGGATTAATCTCAGAGATTTTCCATAAAAAAGAGAAAATTTCTGATTTTGAAATATTAAAAATTTGCTCTAAAAAAACTCCTAAAGTCAAAGATTTGTGAGTAAAAACTCAGAATCTCAGAAATTTTTGTAGACAAAATGAGGAAATTTCTGAGTTTGAAAAGTTGAAAATAGAAATTATGAGATCAATATCAGAAATTTTCTAGAAAAAACACAGAGACATCCGAGTTTGAAATATCAAAAAGTTTTGAGATTTACATAATTTTTTGCTGGAAAATTGCTTCATTTTTGGTGAAAATTACCCCTCCTTTATATTTTTAATCTGATGACCCTGACATGCTGTTGTAAAACTCTGATTTTATTTAGTTACTGTAACAGGTTAATAATGTGAGTTAATTTCTCTCTCAGTCTTTCCAGCAGGAGCTGTTTCCTTTGGGCCACAGCTGTGCTGTATGTGGAAAGATTAAATGCAAAAGACACAGGTAAACAACTTTTGCCCTTTTTGTCCCAATTCAACCACAAGTTTTAATCTGTTATATCTGGATTTAAATAGACAGCCAAACCAAGAAGCAGAACAGTTTCTAAACCTTTTTACATATAATAATTAAAAAAACAACAGATAGTGTTTATTTTAAGTCCAATAACTCTAAAATAATCCAGTAGAGTTTATCAAATTAAAATGTTTAGTATATATGCAGTTTTATGAAGACGTTGGAGGTTTGTGAGAGAACTTCAGTGATCAGTTTAAATGACAAGCAGACATAATCTAGGATAAACATGATGGGACTTATTTTTGTGTTGTTTTTGGATTCCATATTGCAGAAATGCCACAAAAAACATGTTTGCTAATGTAAATCTAGTAGACGAACAATGGGGAAGCAAGAGGGAAAAAGAGAAACAACAAAATAAAATAATGTTTAGATTTTTTTTAATTCAGATGAAATTAGGAAAGATGACTTCATAACATCTCGATTAAGACTTGAACATACTCGATTAAACAGAAACTTAGTGAAAAGCCGACTTTGCTTCACCTAAATCAACTTTTATTTAATTTATTAAACTCGGCTAAATATATAAAATGTTTAGACCAAAATCCTGTTCTTATAATCGAGCCAAACAGAATGTGAAAACTAGATGCCTTTCTTGCAAAATCAGTTTTATATTTTGGATGTATGATGAATCCCTTTCTTACAAAAAAAATAAAAATTTGATTATTTTATTTGCTTGATTTTTGGCCATGTGACAAAAAGTTTGGACATCCCTGAAATAAAGAAACTAATTTGGAGACAAAGAAATTAAAAACTACTAGCGCCAGCTAGTGGTCAGAAATGACTTTAGCTCTTCTTTGTGTGTAATTCTGTGATTTTTCTGCTTCCCAGACCGACTTTGTTGCTGGAAAACTATCAGCCATGGCTTGACCTGAAAATACCCTCGAAGGTGGATGCCTCTCTATCTGAGGTGTGACATCACAATAAAAACAAACAATAAAAGCTGTTTTGAATCCACTGATCTCATGTAATATTTTTATTTTTCACAGATTCTGGAGCTTGTCTTAGAGAATGTGGTATATCCCTGGTACAGGTAGGGTTTTATTATGCTATAGGGGACGTATTATGCAAAATAATTTGTTTTTATTGTTTTTTTATACTTCCATTTGGGTCACAGCTGCTTATAAAAATAGCCAAATTGCTTAAAGTAAAACACCCAGCCATGTTTTTGGTAATAAGTAAATTAATTTTGTCTGATTCAAACCCCCCCGTAATGTAACGGCACACTGTGGCGTTACCTAGCAACCCCAGCAGAGCCTAACGCTGTTACCTAGCAACCCCAGCTGAGGCCAATGTTGTTACCTAGTAACGTTTGTTTACCTTTACACTAACAATAAGACCAAACTAACTGAGAAGCAACTTTTCAGAACAATACGGGAGCTTTTTTTTTTGAGTCAATAATTCCTTAATATTGATGAAAAGGTTTTTGTTGCACTGGTAATTTTTTTCAGTTTTAACATGGGGAAAATGTCATGTTATAAGTGAAATAATGTGCCAGCGGAACTAGCACTTTTTATCATTATTAAAGAATTATTGACTTAATTATTGACTTAAAAAGCTCCCATATTATTCTGAAAAGTTGCTTATCAGTTGGTTTGGTCTTGTTGTAAGTG
Source organism: Alfaro cultratus (assembly GCA_903066825.1). Classification (NCBI taxonomy): domain Eukaryota; kingdom Metazoa; phylum Chordata; class Actinopteri; order Cyprinodontiformes; family Poeciliidae; genus Alfaro; species Alfaro cultratus. The sequence continues at coordinate 4,777 of CAEFZX010026772.1, forward strand.
TACTAACATATTTGCACTAGAAAGTAAGCCAAAAATACTTGGTGAAATTTGGCAGTTTTGCAGTTTTTTACATGAGACTGTAAACATTGAATCGGGGGGCGTGGTCAGCAGCAGCTTATTTGGATTTAAAGTGACAGGACGCCCTAAAGCAGCTCATTCTGAAAAGAGCTAAAAATAGGCAGGACTAAACAGACTAAAATCTCATTACTTGGGTAAAAAACTTGATGAATATGTTTTGAATCGCCCGTAGAGCCATCCTAGCACTTTTAACATTTCTATTTGGGTGTAAAATGTGATGCTTCTGGATTTGAAGTGACTGAATGACGTTTTCCAGAGAAATCACAGATGACGACTCATTTGTTGATGAGCTGAGGGTGACGTTACGCTTCCTCGCCGCCGTCTTGGTCCGCCGAATTCAAAAGGTAACAAATTCTAACATTATTTTTATTATTAGATTTTATCTTATTTCTCTCTGTTTCCCCAAAGGTGGATGTGGCTTCACTCATCACTAGAAAGCTCCTGAAAGTTTCCATGAAACACATTGAAATCATCAGCAAAGCCAGACAGAAAGGTATTCCTGGTTTCAGCACACTGCCTCCTGTAGGTTGCGATTGGTACTGCAGGTGTAACTTTACGTTTTGTTGTCCGGAGCAGTGAAGAACGCAGAGTATCTTCAACAAGCAGCGCTGGAAGAGTTCGGTCCGGATCTCCACGTGTCGCTGCGAAGCCGCAGAGATGAACTCCTTTACCTGAGGAAGCTGACTGAGATACTTTTCCCCTACATCCTGCCGCCCAAAGGCACAGACTGCAGGTAGAGCGTCGCTGCAGCACAAAATATACAAACTGCAACACCCAAAGTTGCGTAAATGAATCCTTTTTTTATTTAAATTAATCTCTAAATAAGAATGAGTAAAAGTCTATATGTTCAGATGGAATTACAACAAATTGTGGATTTACAAAACAGAGGGTGAAATTCACAAACATGCTACATTATCTGTATTGCTATTTAAAAATGATGAATTTAATGTCTTCTTTCCTTCACACTTTAAACTTTCATTGTTTTAATTGTTTTCTTTCATAAAATACCACTAAAATACATTAATGTTTGTGTTTCCAATGCAACAAAATGTGAGTTTAATTACCAAATAAAGCAGGGGTGTCCAAAGTGCGGCCCGGGCCCGTTTGTGGCTCATGGACTGATTATTCTTTTACCCACAACTACAGTTCATGAATGATAAAAAAAATAATTTCAATCAGGATAAAATTATTTTTGACATCAAATTTAAGTGCAGCACAAAGTATTTGTTTTTATAACCAAGCTCTTGTAAGAAGTAGAATCTCTTTTGTCCAGGAACTTTTACTGAAAAGCCGACTTTGCTGCACCAAATCAGCTTTTAATTAACTCACTAAACTCGTTTAAATATATCAAGCGATTTGAAAGAAACTGACCTGAATCCTTCACTGCAAAAACCAAAACATCTTACCAGATATTTTTGTTTAGGTTCAAGAACAAATATCTTATAAATTATATATAGTATATTTAAAGTAACACAAACTTTTCAGCTAACTATGTGAGTTTGGTTAATAATTCCTTAATATTGATGGAAATGTGCTTCTTTCATTGGCAGATTATTTCTTTAATAAGACATTTTTCCAGTGCTATAAGTGAAATAATTGTCCATGGAAATTGTGTTTTTCATCTTAAAACAAGCTCCTATATGTTGATGAAAAGTTACTTTTAAGTTATGGAAACTAAACAGAAATACTGATACTTTAATAAGATTTTTTATTTTTTTTTTGCAGTGAAATTCCAGTTCCCTTCGATTATAAAGTTAGATTTGGTCCCACCTGATTCTTCCTCTATTTCTTTTGGCTGTTTTTCCCCCCTTAATTTTCCATAAAGTTAAGATTTTTTACTATTACAAACACTTCAAACTTTTACGGCCAAACTGTTTATTCTATTTTATTGTAATTATTGCATTGTTATTGATCCACCTCAGAAGTAAAGCCTGCTGAGTGGGTGTGAATACTTGGGCGTTGTTGTCTTGAAGGATTTCGTTTTATTGTCTCGTTTTCAGATCTCTGACTCTGCTGATCAGAGAAGTTCTGGCCGGTTCTGTCTTCCTGCCTTCGATGGACTATCTGGCCGACCCGGTGAGTTCAGATCCATTTAGAGCTGCTGTCACTTTAAACCTCCTGCTGATAGACGATATGTTTTGTTTCCATTGCAGGACACAGTGAATCATTTAATTTTAATATTTATCGACAATTCCCCGGTGAGTACATTCAACCTTTGATCAAATTTCACCAACATGTTTTTTATTTCTGTCTTGATGTTGCAGAGTTGATGTAGTTTGTGATTTATTTACAAACATGTTTAATAAATAAGAATACAGTCAGTTTATTGCAGCCTCTCCATTACAAATGTATGCAAAACATTGTTGATATTCCACTAATTTTACAATGGTGGTGTTTCTGTTAAATGTAATGTGAAAAAACTATTGCTATTGCCAAATAAAAAACACCTTATACAAGTGTTTTTTCAAAATTTACGTGTTTCCATTAATCAATTTATTTTCAAATAGTGCATTAATCAGTCAATGAAAACACAGCTATTGAAACACATGCTATAGATTAATTACATAGACTGTTTTCAGTCATTTATTTCTGTTAATTATGAAATGTTTTGCCTACAGTTGGTAGAAAATAAGACATTTAAGATCAGGAGTGCACCAATTGCAGTTTGCTGGCCGATCACAGATGTTTAAAAAACAAATTTCCCCCCTTTGGGGATCAATACAGTATTTATCTAACTTCGTAGCTAGTTAGCTAGATAGCTAGCTTATCTGACTGGTGGCTCCTGATTTTGGCCGACACTGATTTGTTTTCTAACTGATACTGTCAGGTCGTTATAATGCAAGAACACATTATCAAAGATCAGTAAACTTTAAATTCTACTGAGCATTTAACACTGGAACTGGAAGACATTTTAAATATCCAAAATAAATAAACAAAACAACCGAAATTACAAATAATCGATCAGAGAACCCCTTTTTTAATACAAAAGCGTGCATCAAATGTAAAGTACAGTTATACAATAGTATAGTTATAGTTTAATAGCCTTCATGTAATGTGTACCATAAATTTACTGTATTTCTGTCTCTTCAGCCTGAAGAAGCAACAGAGCCAACTTCAGCACTGGTTCCGTTTTTACAGAAATATTCAGATTCTCGTAACAAAAAGCCCTCAGTGAGTACTTTGCTCTTCATATAGAATATTGATAAATTATTAACTATATCACCAAATAAGCACCTAAATTGTCTGCTTTTTCCTGCACCAGGTGCTCAAGCTGGAGCTGAAGGAAATCAGAGAGCAGCAGGACCTCCTCTTCCGTTTTATGAACTTCCTCAAACAGGAAGGAGCCGTTCACGTCCTCCAGTTCTGTCTCGCTGTAGGTGAGTGTTTCCTGCTCACACCTGGACAAAAACAGGTCCATTAATTCACCTTCTGCAGGGAGGCGATACATGGAATTTTTCTGATACCAAGTATCAGAAGAATACTTGGTATCAAAAAAATACAGGGGCAGTATATCCAATATCGAAAAAAAAGTCATTGTCATTGAATAATTTGAAAACGTGGAGAATATGTTCACATTTAGCACATTTTTATTCTTTCATTTGGGTCTCGGCTGCTTCTATATGCTGTATGCATTGTCTGCGCTGTACAATGGCTTCTGGAAAAGGCGAGTGTTTTGTTGTTGACTTTCCATCTAGAAACCACTTGTTGAATTCTTGTTGATTGTGCAGGAGGCTCAATTTTTGCTTTTCAAAGACGTATGCTTGTATAATTATTCATGTGTTTGCAGCCGAGAATGATTTTGTAAAAAAATGTAACGGAGATGTTTTGTGTGACCTGCAGACCTATCGTAACCTGGTCAAGGTAGAATGATAGGCCAGTTTTAATATTTAGTTTTGAGGTATATATCTTTACAAAAGTGTATTCCTTTTCAGCTGAATAGATGATGATAAAATTGCACTTATGGGGAAATTAGATTGTATTTGAAAGAAAGCAAACATTTTGAATGCAAATTTTCATACAAAGTTATAAAATTTAAATGTAAGTTCTTGATATTTGGCATCTTAATTCCTGCACAAACTTCAGTAATTTGCTGGACATATGGAAGATAAACTGTAAATAAAAATGTTTATCCGATACCAATACTTACCTTGGTATCGATATTTAGATCGATACGCCAGCTGCAGTTCTGTCCCATGAAGGTCTTACACACAGTGATTCGGTTGTGTCCGACTTTCCCGACTTCCCAGAGGAATTCAACGACAGGATTTTGTGCCCGGAGCTGTCGGACTCGGAGAAGATGATGCTGCATGAAGAGGTGAAGAAGATCTACGAGACTTACTGCTTGGACGAGAGCATCGACAAGATCCGCTTCGACCCATTCATAGTGGAAGAAATCAGAAACAGTATGTAACCCTGAATGCTTTCAGAAAAGCACCTTTACTTTACCTTTAGTGGATTTAAGTTGCTGTTATAGACACTTGGATATTTTTTCTTTACTTTTGTCAAAAACCATCAGATTCTCTGACGCTTAAAATCGGATTTTCTGTCTAATAATTGCGTTGTGTTAAAGTGAAAACCACTAGCTGCATTTTAATTGACCATATATTTGCACAATTTGACATTTTGAAAATAAATTTGTTTAATGAAAACACAACAATTTTTGAAAAAAAAAAAAAGTTTTTTTTTATTGAAAATTTTACCAGTAGGATTAGGTGTTTTTTTTTTGTTTTTTTTTTGGCCGTAACAAAATTGGTTTGTTTTGCAAAACCGCAACGGAAACCTTTTTTTTTCACAACATACGAGTCACATGATTCAACCGGATGTTACTACTGGCTGAAAAGATGAAGAAGACAACAGGAAATGGGAGGAGGAAGATGGCGCGGCATGTTTTTTGATGACTTAACGTGTTTTTTATTTAATGGAAAAACCACAATTATGTTTTTTTTACCTTAGTGGAATATTGTCAAAGTTTTGCACATATTTGTAATGAAATTCAACTATTGTTTAACTTTCAGTTTGCTGTTTCTGAATCAGTTCATTGAAGAATTTTGATTGGATTCCTCTAGAAGTGCTAGAGGTGTAGGTGTGCTAGTAGGTGCCCTACTTCACCAGGTAGTGACCTGGTGAAGTAGGGCAAAGGTCAGCCTGAGAAATTTGCTGCTTCTTTGGACAAAGAAACAGATTTGCTTACATTTTCTGAGTCTAAATTTGAAAGAGAACAAATTTAAATGTGTTGCAAAATCTGTTTAATTTTATTGGTATTTTTGCAGTTACCACTTTTTGGCATGTATTTTATTGAGATTTGATGGGCCAGCTTTTAAGTGTAAAATTCTACATTATTTTTGCCTACAAAAATTTGAAACTTTCTTTTCTGGTCATTATTAAAATCATGTGAGTCTGACAAACCAATAAGACAGTAAGTTAAATGGGATCTTTTATTCTTTTTGTATTAAAATCTAACAGCTCATTTGCATGTATCTCTTGTTCTGTTTTCCTTGTGGTCTCAGTTGCTGAGGGTCCGTATGCACAGGTGGTGAAACTGCAGACCATGAGGTGTTTGTTTGAAGCCTATGAACACGTTCTGTCGCTCCTGGAAAATGTTTTCACCCCGATGTTCTGCCACAGCGACGAGGTCAGTAACCGAAGCAGGAAATCAATGGTTTCACCACAAGCTTTCAATCTAAGTTAATAAAAAGACTTTTAAAGGAGGCATATTATAAAAAATTCACATTTTACACATTTTTGTTCTTCCATTTGGTTCTAAACTGCCTCTAAAAACGGCTCAGGTACTTAAAACAAACACCCAGCCATTTTCTGGCAGTGAGTTAAATTTCTGTTGCAATATATCGCTGCAACTCAGCAGGCACTGCCCCTCACCGAGATAAGCTCGTTATCTAGCAACCCCAGCAGAGTTCCGCCCGCTACCTAGCAACCCCGGCAGAGTTCCGCCCGCTACCTAGCAACCAAAATTGAGCTGCAGCACATTTGGTCAGTTAGTTTTACCGCTGTATGCTCTGTACAATGGCTGCTGGAAAAGACAAGTGTTTTGTTGTTGACTTACTATCTAGAAACCACTTGCTGCATTCTTGCTGGTTGTGCATGAGGCTCCACTTCTGCTTTTCAAAGATGTACAATTATATAGTTGCACGTCTGTTTCCAGCCTTGTCATCAGACATCGTCCGCAGTCAGCATTTATCATATTTCTTTCAGGATAACAATAATAATAATAATATTTTTAAAGTCTGATTTCTAAATACTAGAATAGACGACGTAGTGCTTTAGTTTATATGCTGTACCAAACCTACAAAGTGGTCATTACTCACTCAGTTTTTTCCTGCAGTACTTTCGACAGCTTCTGAGGGGGGCGGAGTCTCCGGCCAGGAACTCAAAGATGAGCAGGTAGGTTTTAGCTTACCATCAGTTTCTTTTTAAAGCTCTAAAAATCAATAGAAATTAACAATGACTTAGTGTAACATTTTGATGTAAAAAATTGTAATAAATTAGACACAACGAAACATCCAAACTCAACATGCGGTATTTTGTTTATCATAGCAATCTCCATCTAAGACAGGGGTGGGCAACTCCAGGCCTGGAGGGCCGCTCTCCTGCAACTTTTAGATGTATCTCTACTTCAACACACCTGAGTCAAATAATGAGGTCATTAGCAGGACTCTGGAAAACTTGACTGCACTTGAGAGGTGATTCAGCTGTTGGATTCAAGTCTGTTGGACCAGGGAGACATCTAAGAGTTGCAGGACAGCGGCCCTCGAGGACCAGGATTGCCCACCCCTGATCTAAGAGGTCACGACCCACTGGATCTCTGATTTATTATCTGCTGCATCGTTTATGTCCACATCATTCGACTTTAGTCTCAAACATTTACGATTACATCTAAAATACAGTTAAAACTAGGATGTTTACATGCACTGTAAAAAAGACAAAAAGAATTCTCAATGTTTAACATTAAATCAGACTAAACTTTCCTGTTTTAGATCACCTATGATTACCAAAATAATTTATATTTACTAATTTTTATTTACTGAGATAACTGACAAAGTCAGATATTTGCATAGATTTCTTTAGTGTTTGGCAGAGTTGCCTTTAAAACTGCTCAGCGCTAACATTAGCATGTTTGGTCTGTTTTGATATATCTTGTTGATAATTCAGCATGTCGCTTTCAAAATAAGTTTATAAAACGAATATTTTCATTTTTATGTTGTAATTTTTAATAATCAGTGTTTCAGCTGCTTTCTGTGGAGCTCTGCCAGACATAAACCAGTTTAAATTAGCTTTTGTGCTAATTCCTGCAAATTTATGCTGCCATGAATTGTTGCAACATTGATTAATATGCACTGTCCTAGTCAAATAAATTAAATTAAAGTAAAATTAAATAAAAAAACAATCGAGGAAAGTCAGTCCCAGGTCACACGACAGAAAGACGAGGTGCTGCAGCAGCCAAAACAGTCTCTCTGTCAATGTGAAATTCATTGAGACGAGTCAAAACATCTTGATTGAAGGAAATAATGTGCGCATTAAAAAAGGGTCTGTTATTTTAGATGCGTCTTGTAAAACCACAGACAGTGCACTAGTTTGACCAGAGACTTGGGATTGGATCGCTCTAGCTTTAATTTAACGTCACAGCGAATGGTGTGTAGGTAGCTAACTCCTTGTGCATATTGTTCCAGAAATAGCGTCAGTTTGGATGACATTCGGTGAGTATGAGGCATCAGTGTGCTGACCCAACCTGCGACTGGCTTAACAGGGATGCACGCATCATATAAAAGACGCTTCTTCCTTGCCTGACCAGGGCGCTGGCTCAGAATACTGTTGAATGCATTAGCATTAGCATTTTAGCTGTATAATAATCATTCATAAATTCATTACATTCAACATTTAAGAGTTTATTTGATGGGGAGATTCAGAAAGATGGCTGTTGTGTGTGTGCTTCATTTATTGGTATTATCTATTAAAAACCTAAATATGAATGATAAGAAAGTAGGTCTACTGGTGTATTCATTGATTCTCATTGGTTTTAAATGTCCTATAGAAGGCCTTGTGAAAGTATTTACACAGACTTTCCTCAAACTTCAATGCATTTTATTGGGATTTTATGTGATAGACAAACAAACTGGGGGTTTGAGTTAAAACCATTCATGTCTTAAAAGTGTGAATTGTTTTCAGCCTCTTTGAATCACATATCTCAACTAAAAATACATATAAAGCAGGTTTAAGCTATAAAACAGCATGCAGGGTTTCCCCCACTGCCTTATGAGCATGGCGGGCCGCCAGGCTCTCCTAGCCTCGCTGCTAGGCAACAACTTGCTTATTTATTGTTTTTTATTGGATGAAATGGTTGAAAATCCAGTGATGGTTGACAAAGGGCTAACTAGCAAGGATGTTAGCAGATTTTAAAAGCAACCTTCTGCGTATGACGTTATACTGGTGCCATCAATCAGAGCCTGCAGTGACACTGATGTGAGCGCAAAGATCTTTGTAAGTAAAAAAAGAACGTGTGCCATCTTCGTTTACTTCTCACACGCTCCTGTTTGATATCAGCCAATCATAGACAGGTATTTTTTTTATCCTATCAGGGTATTCCTTACAAATAGGGGAGGGTGATATGAACTTCAAGTTTTATCGCAATATTTTGTGGCACTATTGTGATAAAGATAAAAGTGACAATACAAACTATTTATTGCTGATTTTTATGGTAGCTGTATATCAACGACTGCCTGACAAACAGAAATACTTTCCAATAAGCTTCTTCAGGACATCAGTTGCATAAAGAAGTGTGATTTTTATCACTAAAATGCAAACAATAATTGCATTTAATCATATTTTCACATTTATTGCTCGTCATTGATCCACCTTTGTTTAAAGAAAAGTGAAGGAAATGGTAAACAAAAAAACAATAAGAACAGTTTAAGGGTTTTTAAACATCAGGACAGTTTCTGGTATGAACTGGAAGTGACCAGCACCATCTTGGTAGGCAAGCGCAGCGCAAAACTATATATATTTGTCTTACTTCCATTAATTAAGTACATTTTTCTAGTTTGGCAGCAAGTACTACAGTAAATATTACTGATATGCATCTAAGTATTACAAAGAGGTGGGTGGAGTACTCAAAAATTGTAATACTTATAGTTGTATTGTACTTATATTGTTTGGAACAAGGTGAGAGCTAGTTCTAAGCTTGTTTATTGTTGTCATAGCAACTCCATAGCAACTGCCTACCAAGATGGCTCTCTCTGTAGTTATAAAGCTCCCGGAAATCTGACATCACATGAGAACAATATATCGTAATTTATTGTGTCAAAGATAAATCAAATTCTTACAATGATAGGAAATTTATGACGATAAATGATAAACGACACGATAAATTTCCACTCCTACTTGCAGATAAATAACAACCAGCAAGTTAAAAAACTGCACCAAGCTGCAAACATTACCAAACAAAATGTCAGGATTTGGTCTGTTTCTCACATAAAATCCCCATGAAATACATTAAACTGGTGGTAAAATGTGGGAAAGTTGATGAGTTGTGGATATTTTTAAAAGGCAGTGAGAGCTTAACCTTCCTCAGAAATGCGACTGGGAAACCTCCTCTGCTCGGTCTGTCCGTCCGCCAGGAACCGCCATGCTCTGTGTCACTGAGGGTGTTTTTCCACCTGGTGGTCCAATAGAAACGGTTCGATTGGGGACAAAAATCACAACATTTGCTACGGTTCGCTTTCACACTGTGTTAGGGCTGAGCAATGTGACCTAAAAATAAAATCTCTGATTTTTTTTCCCACCAGGTACGATTTCATTTCAATTTTCTCGCTTTATTTGATAAGAAAAACATTATAAATGACTGAAAATACTTTTAAAAAGTGGCTTTTATTTCAATTAGCCTTGTTGTAAGTTGTATGATGACGTAACTGGGCCAGGCTATGAGGAGCTTTGTTTAATTTCAGGAAAAAAGTCACAATATTAGCAGAATTAAAACAGAGTTTAATCAGAAAAATGCATCTTAACATTTTGAGAAATTCTTTTTAATAAGAAAAACTTGAATCATTTTTCTGTAACTTTTTTACCAAAAATGAATACAACTTTGTTAGTTCCTATACATTTACAACTTCATTCTGCTAATATTATGGCTTTATTCTTGTATTATTTAGACTTTAGTCTTGTGCTATTTCTAATTTATTCTCATATTACTATGACTTTACTCTTGTAATATGATCACCTTATTCCGGTAGACTTAAGACTAGACTTTATTCTCGTAGTACTATGATTTTATTCTTATAATAAAAAAAGAAAGAAATTGTAGCCTGACCCCCATTTTTTGTTGAGTTGACCTCTATGTTGTTCCCCTCCACACCTCTGGGGGCGCTGCACCAAAAACCCACTGGTGGAAATTACATGAAAACCTCAGAAGTAGACACTGATTGTGAAATGTAAACAAAAATAAAGTAGCGTCAGATTTTAGCGGTTGGAAGATTTCTCTTTTGTCGTTGGTAAAAGACTACAAACCATTTCTCCTGCTAATGCTAGGATAGCGAGTTTGTTTTGCTATTTACCCAGAATGCCTTGTGCTGTAGTCCGCTTCCTGGTTTTGGAGCGGTCTACGGTCCACTTGGTGTTCATGTATAAATTCGAACGGCACCAGAGTCCACCTCACCCGAACCGAGACCGAAGGTTGTAGATTTGTATTTCGCGCTCTCACCTCCCCAACCGAACCGGACTTTCTAGGCAAACGGCCTGGAGTTAAAGCGGCCCAAACAGGGCTGGTGTGAATGCACCCTGAATGTCCATTGTGATTCCCTGACTACCATACTGCCTGCCCTGTCCTCTCCCCCACCGGCCCCGCGGGGGACCCGGCCCTGTTCTGCCTGTAGCTCCTGGGACTGGAGCCCCGAGTCCCCGTCCTCACTCTTCACCGCCTCTGGCAGCTCCTCACCTGCATCCTTTAGCTCCCTCCATGCCCAGTCCACGTTCACAAACTTCCCATACGGCTCGCAAACCCACCGCCACTCATCGCCCAAGTAAGTCAGGGTCCATCTGTGTGATGTCATGCTGTCCATCCCCTCCATGTCCCCTCATGTGACCCCAGTCCCACCCAGACGCCTGCATGGTAGGGCAACTGCATGGAAACCTGTTTTTACCCTATTATTTCCAACAATGCAGTGACTTGTCTCTTTAATTGGGTTTGAACCCTTGTGCTCTCTGTTTCTCAACCTACACTGCAAAAACACAAAATCTTACCAAGTATTTTTAGTCTAGTTTCTAGTGTGAATATCTTAGTGCACTTAAAATTAGACACAAGTAACTTAAAAGTAACTTTTCAGCAAGAAATATGGGCTTGTTTTAAGTCAGTAGTTGATTAATATTGATATAAATTACTAGTTCCACTGGCAGGTTATTCTGACAGCAATTTGGGGTTATTGTAGACAAAAACAGGGAGAAAATTTCCACCAAAAAATTCAGGAATTTTGAAATTAATCTCAGAAATTATTTTAGAAAAAAACAAGGACATTTTTAAGAGTTCACATTTTTTTTACTTTTTGTAGAAAAAACTAGAAAAGACTGAAAAGTCAGAAATTTGCAAGAAAAAAAGCTGATTTATCTCAGAAATGTTCTAGAAAAATCAAGGAAATTTCCGAGTTTCAAAAATGGAAAATTTTAAACTTTTGAAACTTGAGTTTCTCTAAAAAAAATTCTAGATTTTTTTTTTCTTCAAAATTTCAACTTTTCAAACTTAGAAATGTCCAAGTTTTTTTTTTATTTATTTAATTTTTGAGGTTAATCTCAAAATTTCTGAGGTTTTCTGGGAAATATGTGACTTTTGAAACTCAGAAAGTTTTAAAGTTTTTTTCTAGCAAATTTTTGTGTTTTCTAATGTCCAAGTTTTTTGTGAGATCAGTCTCAAAGTTTCTCAGTTTTTTGGCTCCTATTTATTTCCATATGCAATGGAACTAATACACCGTTGTAGATAATTTCATGCATTTCATGGGATAAACGTCTTGCAACAAGTGAAATAATCTGCCAGTTGAACTAGCATTCTTTTTTAAGCAGTATTAAGGAAGTTTTGACTTGAAACAATTTTCTTTATGTAGCTGAAAAGTTACTTGTAATTTACTTTTGTCTTATTTCAAGGTATTTGAACGAGAATCCAGACCAAAGCGCTTGGTGATATTTTGTGTTTTTGCCAGACTCAGAGTGTCTGTTTTGTTTTGCGGATGACTTTTGATTAATACCAGCATAATTCCTTTGTTACTGATTGAAGCTTTTGGATCGGACCGTGTGAAGCCAACACTCTCACTGCTTTGTAACTGTTTTTGCTTTGGGCCAGCAGAGTTTTTGGCATTGTAAGAAAAGTGGCATTTTGTCTTGGGTATCTTTGTCCCTCCTCTGCTTCTTCGTTCTTCCTCTCTGGCTGCATGCGCTCTGCTGAAGCGGCGCCTCGGTCGGTCGATCATCATCCACTCTCTCTTGGCTCTGCAGAAACACGTCGAAGAGGGGCGAGTCGTTCGGGATCAGCCGCATCGGCAGCAAGATCAAAGGAGTGTTCAAAAGCACGACCATGGAGGGCGCCATGCTGCCGTCCTACGGGCTGGTGGAGGGAGAGGACGACATGGTGAGACCGGCTGCCTCAGCTGGAAAATACTGAACATTTTATCAAGCAAGGTCCATTATCTGCTGGCTTGCAGGTCACTGCCACCAGGGGGCGAGAGTGAGTAAAGGAAATCAGATGCTGTTGCAAGTTTTTCACAGAAAATATTTCAGGTTTTAGTCCCTCCTTTCTTTCTTCTTTCCTTTCCTTCCTTCCTTCCTGAAATTCTGATATTAATCTTGGAATTTTTTTTTTCTAAGATTGAAATGTTGAAAATTTGCAAGAAAGAAATCTCCAAAATGTTCTAGAACATACTTGCAAATTTCTGAGTTTCATAGGCGGAAAATTTGTGACTTTTGAAACACAGAAATTTCCAAATTTTTTTCTAGAAAATTTCTGAAATAAATCTCAAAATATCAGATTTTTTTTCTGGCAAAGTTTTGACTTTAAGATTTTGTGTTTTTACAGTGCAGATTTTTAAAAAAGATTTTATTGGCTCTAGTGGCTTTTATTTGACAGTGAAGTGACAGGAAATCCTGGTAATGAGAGAGGGAGAAGATTAAAGCGTCACAAAATGGCTGACACCTGATGCATCTTTAACTGAAGGTCGAGGAAGCCATGATGGTTCTGGAGGACGACTCGCCGATGGAGGCGGCGTCCACGCCCAGCACGCCTCGAAACCTCTCCGCCTGGAACATCACCATCCCGTACATCGACTTCTACGATGACGACGTGAAGCGAGAGAGGATTCCCGTCTTCTGCATCGACGTGGAGCGCAACGACAGGAAAGCAGGTCAACTCCAGGAGTTACCGCCATCATTCAGGGAAATTCATGTTTCTTGTTCTGTAAACTTTGTGAAAATTTATACACAATGGTGCATTGTAAAAAAAAAAAAAAAAAATTAGTACATTTTCACCAAAAATTTCACAATAGAAAAGTCCTCCAGACCACTAGGGGGAGAAGTCGACTTTTGAAAATTTCTAAGAATAATCTAAAAACATCTCAAGTTTTTTTCTCAAGTTTTTTTCTCAAGTTTTTTCTCAAGTTTTCGACTTGACCAGTTTCGGACGTTGAAAATTTTGGACTTTTTAAAATGTCTTTGTTTTTTCTATAAAAATTTCTTTGTGTCATCTAAACATTTCTGGAATTTTTTCTTGCAAATTCTCGACTTTTGAAACTCAAATTTCCAGTTGCCATAACCCAAAGCGTTGCGTCAAACCATCAACCCAACCCAGTTGAGTTAAAACTCCCCATATTTGACCCAGGACTGGGTTACAAATTGGGTTGTTTGTAACCCAGCAGTGTCTGTGTAAGTTATTTCTAAAATCTATCTGAGAATAATTCAAAAACATCTGAATCTCGCAAGTTTTTGACTTTTGCAACTCAGAAATGTGTTTTTTTCCTAGAAAACTTATGAGATTAATCTAAAAATACCAGAGTTTTTTCTTGCAAATGTTTGATATTTGAAGCTCAGAAAGTTTGAGATTAATCTCAATTTCAGATTTTTTTCTGGCAAATTTTACAAATTTCAAACTCTAAAATATCCTTTCAGAAAATTTCTGAAATCTAAAAATTTCTGATTTTTTTTTTTATGACAAATTCAGAGATTTTTTTTCCTTATAGAAAATTTCTGAAAATCTAAATTTTTTAAATCAAATTTTCTCTCATTTCTCTACATAAACTGGTCCTAATTCAATGTCATAGTTATTCTACATCAGACAAAGCTGAAGCAAGAAGTGATGGAAATGTTGCAAATTGTACTGAGAATAATTAATTTGAGAAATTTTAGGTTTTGATTAAAACTTTCTCATCTGATTTCCTGATTTTTAATATTTGGTTTCCAATAGTTGGTCATGAAACTGAGCACTGGTCGGTCTACAGGAGATATCTGGAGTTTTACGTCCTCGAATCAAAGCTCACTGAGTTTCATGGTAAGTTTTCAGATTATTGTTGCTTCACTTTGTGCATTTTTGCATATTTTGTATTATTTGGAGTTATTTTTTTTTTTGTAAGGAATTTTGTCTAAAAAAACCGTCCAACTGCAACCTAGAAGTAAACCTAAGACACTGAAATGTAATTTCTTCTTAGTTTTTTTACATGCACTCATTTTTCAGTTTTATCCTCTTTAAAGGTTCGTTTCCAGATGCCCAGTTGCCCTCCAAGAGAATAATTGGCCCCAAGAATTACGAGTTTCTGACATCCAAGCGGGAAGAGTTTGAGGAGTATCTTCAGGTAGATCAAGGAGAAAATTCAAAACTTGTCTCATTTCCACCCTGATATAAATGACTTTGAATATAAAATCAATAAATCATCAGAATAATTGATAGATTAATCAGTTAAAACTGAAATAACCGCTGGTTGCAGCCTGATTTAAATTGCTTTGAGTCTGAAATCCCAGACTAGCATTGCGTTCTCCCCATGCAGCAGAAACATTGTGTGAAACTCGAGCCGTTCAGCTTTTATCATCCTAAATCGAGCTTTACGTTTTGAAAACCATTTCGATCCCATAAATCAGTCAATGCTTCTTTGTTTCTGTGAGATTTGTGTTTAAACGTTAAATCAAAGCCCAAACGATGCATTTAAAACAGTTTGGAAATGGAGAACCTAATTTGCTGTCTACCATCTGTTTCGAATAATTAAAATTTTTTTGCTTTCTGTTTCCTCACACGCTCATGTTTTTTTAATTCAACCCTGCGATCCTGAAGCCAATTATTCTAAATGGCCTCAACTTGGATAATTATTGCACAACAAACGGATTTAGGCACCAAAAATCCTGAACTTTATGCTAAGCTAAAGCAAATAGATTAAAATGACTTGAAGTTAATAGTTAAAAAGCTTCTTCAAATCTCTTTCATCTTTTCACTTGTTTTATTCGTAGATCTGCATTCATCTGCCTCACCGCCTGCTTTTATTTTGTACGTTTTGCAGAAACTTCTGCAGCATCCAGAGCTGAGCAACAGCCAGCTGCTGGCCGACTTCCTGTCTCCTCACAGCATGGAGTCTCAGTTCCTGGACAAGATGCTGCCGGATGTGAACCTCGGTGCGACGGCAGAGGGAAGCTGCGTCTGGGCAAAGCGGACAAGAAATGGATCATAAATTATGTTTTATTTGTTTTTACAGGGAAAATCATCAAGGCAGTGCCCAGCAAACTGATAAAAGAGGTGAGAAGAGTTTATGTCCCTGGTTTTTAGACGGTTTTGATTAAAAAAGTCTCATTAGTTTCAGTATAAATCTGGAGAAAATGTCAGTTTATGCAGGAATATTTATCTCCAGAAGAATCACCATATGATGAATCTTTTTCCAATTTAAAGTGTAGATGTCAATACATAAAAATTGAGCACTTTAAAAAAGGGATTTCATTTAAAAATACTTAAAATACTTAAATATTCTATACAGTTTTAATTACGTAATCAAATGTCAAAATTTTGTCTTTTCTTTTTTGGTTGTTTTTTCAGCTTCTTGTTTTCGTCAACTTTTCTTTCTTTTTTATTTCTTCCTTCTTTCTTTGTTTCTTTCTCTTCTTTTTCCCATTTTCTCTTTTATCCATCCTGTTTTTTTTCTATTTCTCTTTTGTATCATCCAGCCTTTTAGTAAAATGTATGAAGCTGAAGCTAAAAGAAATACCTTATTGATGTTTTGTTTCCCAGAACTGTTAAAATGTTAATTAATTTATTTAAAATAAAACGGACTACTTTACAAATGAAATGTCTTTATTTATTTTAACACAGTTTGTTAAGTTATTTTAATTAATTCTGTAACTTTTTCCTCCTTTGTGTGTGTTTAATTTATTTTCGTTTATTGTTCAGAAAGGGCAGCACCTGGAGCCGTTCATCCAGTCCTTCTTCAACTCCTGCGAATCTCCCAAACCCAAACCCAGCCGACCCGAACTCACCATCCTGAGTCCCACGTCAGAAAACGATAAAAAGGTTTCAACTTTTCTCACTGTTTTCATTTCAGGGCTGCAACTAACAAATATTTTATTTACTTATTAATTAGTCATTCTGACAATTAATCAGATTTAAAATATTTAACAGATTTTTCTCTTAAATCTTTTTTATTCAATCTGAGAATTTTACAAATTAAAATATGAACAGCATGTCTTTACTACGGCTGCAAATAACAGTTATTTTAGTAATCAATTAATCTAATTCTGATGATTAATTGATTAATCAGATGTAAAAGAAGTCATCTAACCACTTAAGCCTTTTTATACAGTATTAGAAATACAGAAATACATTAAAACTTTCAAATAAACAAATAATTAAATTTTCTTTTGTAAGAAAATAAACATTTTATTTAATTTCTTGTAGAGTTCACTTGATCAATTGGAGCAAAGGATCCATTTGCAGATAAAAGTGTGAAACGTTCAGCTTGATTTAACATTAATACAGTGTAATTATTATCATTGATTAACTGATTAATAATTGGATAGAAAAAATGCTTAAAAATATATATTTTTATTTGAACAAGTTCATTTCAAAACTATCCTACTTGAGGAGTTTTATTTACAGACAAAAGTTTCTTTTTTCCGTCTTCAGTGCAAAATGTTTATACTTTTTGTAAAGTTTTGTCTTAATTTCTGCTCTGACTGTTTTTTAGGTCTGACTATTGCAGTTAGCGATTAATCGATTACAAAGTTGACTATTATTTCAATAATCGGTTCACCACGATTAATCATTTCATCCCAATTCAAATGCTTGCATTCTTAAAGAGAATCAGTGGGACTTTTTAAAATTTCTTCAGTCTAAAATGTGTTGCAGCTCTTCAACGATCTCTTCAAAAACAACGCCAACCGATCAGACGTGACCGAGAAGAGGCACAACCAGAACTACTTCATGGAGATGATCACTGTTGAAGGAGTGTACGATTATTTAATGTATGTCGGTAAGTTAAAGTACATTTAATTAACTTTATAAAAAAGCTCAGTTTGACTTTAAATCAGAAAACATTCCCTGTTTATGCTCAGGTAGGATAACCAAACAGTTAAATGGCACAAAAAGTCTTACTGTTTAATGTAGCTCCATTAAAAAAAGGCAAATATTTATATTTAAATTCAAACACTTGAATTTGAGCAGCTTGTCTTTATGTCTGAAGTTAAGTTCAATGAAAAGTGCACAGAATTAAAAAGTAATGCAATTAATTAGAGAATAATATAAGATTGTGTAAAGCGTGATACCAACATGCTATTTAGCTGAGGCTAATGCTAATGCTAAATGTTTATAATATTTGTCACAAAAATGTGAGGAGGCTCTCAAAACAATTCATGTGTTTAATTAACTCCTGTAGTTTGTTCATGTTGTATTATTCTGTAAACATTTGTTGTAGAGGAAACAGATCTGCTACGTAAACAGACTTCAAAATAAGAGCATGAATGTAATTGTCTAACTCTGAACACAAACGTCGAACTTTATTTAGCTGAAAGTTTGATAAACTTCCTAGTAAACTAGCGGTTTGTAATTTATCTGGGAAAATTTAAGCTAAGTGTGCTAAATGTTTCCAAAGCTAGCAAAAACGGTAAATTAAAAATTAGCTGTGCCATTAGTGTATTAGTGACCTTCATCAGTAACTTGAGACATAAAATTACTTTCAAAAGCATAAAACAGTGGGGACTTCCTAAAGTCTCCCACAACTTTGTGAAAGTGTAAAGTTTTTGTATAATTTTCTAAATGTTCCCTGCGTCTGTTTGGCAGGTCGCGTTGTGTTTCACATCCCTGACTGGTTTCATCACCTGCTGATGGGCGGCAGGATCCTGTTCAAGAACAGCCTGGAGGCCTACACAGATTATTACCTGCAGCACAAACTGAACCAGGTGGTGCAGGAGCACCGGCTGGTCTCGCTCATCACCCTGCTGAGAGGTAAACAGGAAACACAACGAGCCACTTCCTGCAGCCCCCCCACCACAACGCCGAACCAGGGCCAATGGGAGAGAAAAAAGGAGGAAATTTGCACTAAAAATCTCTGAAATTTTGAGATTAATATCAAACATTTTCTAGAAAAAATAAAAACATTTCTGAGCTTTAAAAGTCAAACATCTGCTAAAAAAATCTCTGAAATTTCCTTGAAAAAATAGAACCTTTCTGGGCTGAAAAGTTAAAATTTTTGCCATTTGAAACTCAGAAAAAAAGTTTTTTGCTAGCAAATTTTTGAATTTTCATGCTCATAAATTTCCCCGTTTTTCTTGTCTAGAAACCACAAAATTTCTGAGTTTCAAAAGTTTTTGCCATTTGAAAAATTCCCTCTTTTTTGCAGAAAATCTTTGAGACTGAACAGTGAAAAATTTAATAGAAAACAGATTTTGCGATTGATCTCAGGAAATTATTAGGAAAAAAGCTGGGTAATTTTTTAGTTTGAAAAGAAAAAAATTGTTAGTTTTTTCTAGAAAATTTCTGAGATTAACCTCAAAATTTCAGTTTTTCTGGCAGAAACTTTCTCTTTATTTTTTATAAAAAAAATAAAGAGTATTTATTTGGCTGATCCGCCGTCGTAAACATGTCCGTCGCTGACAGAACCGATGTCGTTCCAGACGCCGTTTTCTGCGAGAGCAGTCCGCCGCGATCGGCGCAGGACAAGCAAAGCAGAGCCAAGCGGACGTTCGAGGAGATGATGAGCTACATTCCAGGTATTTATTTCATTTTATATTGTTTAATTGTATTTTTAGTGAATGCAGGGAGCTTCCGTAACAAACGATTGTTCAAGGGGGTAAATTTCTTTAGATTTTCTAGGAAAGTGTATTGGAGAAGAGGCGAAGTACGAGGGCGTTCGTCTTCTCTTCGATGGCCTGCAGCAGCCGGTTCTCAACAAACAGGTACAGGAAACACACACAGTGTGTTTGGTAATCAGCTACATTACATAAATGTATCTGAATACTGGTTCACACACAACATTTTTGTTTTAATGCTTATTTTTTTTGTCGTTACCTTGATTAGCTGACCTATGTGCTGCTGGACATTGTGATTCAAGAACTTTTCCCAGAACTGAACAAGGTAATCGTAATTATTATAACATTTATTGCCATCTCTATTGTCTTGAATTTNTATTAAAGCAGAACACTTTAATACAAAGTGCTCTGCCTGTCATAAAGTGGATGAATAATTTCAAGACTATGTTAGTTATTTATGTTTCATATGAAGGAACTATTTGGAATATTAATTTAGTTTTGCTGTTTAAATGGTTTTTGTTATATTTCTAACAAGCAGCTGGTAATTTGTGCTCAGCCATTAAACCCACTTCACAGTTGGCTGTAAATGTCCAAATGTTTTTATCAGCCTCTGTTCAGCTGCAGTGGATTCAATTCACTGCAGCTGAACAGATTTAAGACAAATCAAACTAAAGCGTTAAATCGTGTTGATGGTCCACAAACAAAATAGAAATAAAAAAATACTGAAGTTTGACTTGATGTTTTAACTTTTTCTTCTCAAATCACTCTTCAGTTTATGTTGCTTTTATGTGACAGAGCGAAACAGTCTAGTTGTCTGGAACGACAAATAAACTCACTATTGCAAATAAAAATACCAGGAATTTCTTTCAATTCACTGAAAAAACACAAAATCTTACCAAATACTTTTTGGTCTAGTTTCTAAATATGTTAGTTCACTTGAATTAAGACAAAACTAACTTAGCATTTCTTCAGCAAGAAATCTGAGCTTATTTTAAGTGAATAATGTCTTAATATTAATAAAAAAGTATTTCATTTATAAGAAGCAAGAAATGTCTTACTATAAGTGAAATAGTTTTTCCAGTGGAGCAGCACCTTTTAATGAAAATTAAGGAATTATTGATTCCTTAAAATAAGCTCTTGTATCTTGTGGAAAGTTAAATGTAAGTTAGTTTCATTTTATTTTAAGATATTTGCACTAAACTTGACTAATTGGACTTGGTAAGATTTTGTGTTTCTGCAGTGATGGAGCAACAAAATCACATTTACTGTCATATATACAGTAAGTGCAAATAGTCCAAATTTCTTTCAAATATTTATAAAGTAGCTCCACAAAATCAATTATTTTGATTATTAATAATACAATTATGAATTCCTGGATGAATGTGAAAAGATGCTCAATATTATTTAATTTTAAGAGGTTTATTAATATTTGGGTCTCATCAACATATTCTGGAATAACCGGCCCTTTAAGAGCATTTGTGACCTTGTTGTGGCTCAAAGTGAAAATGAGGATTCGGTTGGTGGAGCTGAGTTATCAGTGTCTCTGTGTGACGCTGCGTCATTTCCCAGCAGGTGCAGAAGGAGCCCTCTGCTGTGGCTCCCTGGATGTAAAACGCTCAGCACCGATCAACCAGCTGGACCCGGTTCGGTTCGACCCGCATCCTGAGAGGCTCTGGGTTCTGGCGGGTCGCAGCAGGAAGTCTCAGTGAGGATCCAAAAGGACGGAACGGAGGCGTCAACAATCCTCCGACGGATTAATGAACGTGCTTCTGGGTTTCAGCCGCATTAACCCAGAATGTTGACAACATGTTTTCTGATTTGAGGTGGAAAATCTGCAGATTTGCACTTTTTGTTGACTTGTGTTTTTTTTTTTTTTTTTCCTGAAATGTGAAGTTAAAAATAAAATACTTGGATTGAGTTCAGCAGCTGTGTGAGAGTTGTATTTACTGTCATCCAATCCCTCTGATTATTCTGATTACTGTCAGACTATTAAAGATTTACTTTATTGGTTATTAAGAGGAATATAAATGATTGCCAATATGACGGTTTATTAAATTGTTAATGAAAACAGATTTTTATTCTTCAAAACTGACCGTGTCAGAGCAAGGACTTTTGAAAGGGGTGGCCAGACCAGATGAGAAAGGATTTTGAGGTGACAAAATTAATTATATAATAATATATATATATATTAGCTAAAAGAAATTGTATACAATTTGGAAATTAAAAGTAAAAAATCCATCTTTCTTTTTCCTCACGGTGGCACAGCAAACACAATATATATAATTTCTTCTTTTAGCATTTTATTTTGTGCTTTATATATAAACTAGACATTTCCCTCTAAGTGAAATAATCTGCCAGTGAAACTAGTGCTTTCCATCTATTATTGGCTTAAAACAATCTCCTATTTGTTGCTGAAAAGTCGCTTGTAAGTTAATTTTGTTAGATTTGTGTTTTTAAGTGCATTTGTCCAAACGTGTCACAGAAACTCCTTCACTTGGTTTCCTAATGTCTCCAGAACAGGTTCAGAAGTTTCTGTCCGGATAGGAGTTTGTTCTTTGGCTGAACTTTGACTCCTGTTGTCTGGGTTGAGACAGAAAGGCGGTTTACTAAGTCCTGGAGAAATTTCCATGCCCTTCGTCTTATCGCGTTTTGTCAGAGCACACAGGCTTTGAGAGGGTCGGGGGCAGCAGAGAGTCTGCAGCGTAAAGCCAAGCCTGCTGGGAGGCGTCCATGAGCTCCTGAATGTCTCCACAGCAGGGTGCACTCACTCCACATCCAAGATGGCCTGGAAGAGAAACGCATCTGTGCCTGCAGGAAAGATGCATACCGTCTTTAGCTTTAAGTCAATCGTGATAAATATGTGCTCAGAAACACCATTTTTAACAACCAGGTGAACTAAAATACGTTATTGTAGCCAGTATTTCTTCTTCTTCCCTACATTGGCTTGAAACTGAGAAAAGTCAGAAAGATTAACCCTGTGAAACAGAGACAAGGGGATTAAAATGCACTGAAATAGTTTCCATTTTATGTACTTTACTTGTTCTAAACATGCAAAAATATCCTTTAAATAAATGTTAAAGTTCTCTAAACTCAGTAACTTGTTTTGAAACTGTTAGCACAAAATCATCTTCACAGCATCCAGTGACTCTTGAGACTTTTCACACGTTCCAGTTCTTCGTTAGGATTTTAGATCTAATGCCGGCACTCAGCATGCGCATAATTGTGAAATGGAAGGCAAATTGTACATATTTACACCTTATGTAAATATTCAATTGACAGATTTGATTAAAGAAAAGTGTAAGAGCAGAAGAGAGAGACAGAGGTGAAAATATTTTACATGGAGCCCAATGGAGGAAGAAGTGACAATCCTGCACTTTAAAGTGTTTTAAAGGAAACTGTGAGACATACGGAAATGATGTTTATATTTCCTCAAAGCAGAAACTGTGGCTATATGTTAATGCAGAAATTATGTCCTTAAAGTGAAATATGTGCAAACAGCAGCAGTTTATTTGTGAAGAATCAGTGAAGTTTGAAAAAGCATTCTGCCAGTGGAAGAACGCCGTCATTGGCTTACACTGAAAAAAACTAAAAACGGACAAAAATCTGCATGAAACTTAGAAAAACCATAAGAAATATCAAAGCGCTGAATCATTTGAAGATGGCTAAATGTCTTGGGATTTGTTGAAACGTTGAATGCAGTTTCTAAGTTGAAGTAGGCAGAAGTAGTAGGCGGTCAAAGAGCACAAAGTTTCTGTTGAATTTTGAGGGAAACTGAAGAAGTTCAATGTATTTCAATGGAGCCGAAATTTGCAGAAAAGTTAAAATATTTTTTGAAAAACAATATAGCAGAACTCTATAGAAGAAGCTGAATGTTTTGATATATTAAATTGGTTTAAGTGTGCAGAAGAAAAGCAAACGTAGTATGGAAGATGGAATTATAAAAGAAAAAAACAGTCTTATGTTACCATCTTCTTTTTCAGGGAAGGTTATGTGCAGCAATTTCAACTTTTTAGCAAGACCATGTGATGGAAAAAATAAAGCTTAAAAATGTGCAAGTTTTTCAAAAGGTAGCTGCAAAATCAATCAGAAAATCAATGGCAACGTGACAAAACCCATCAAAGTTAGGATCGTATGAATACTTCTGCCAGCAGAAAGTCATAAAATGAGCTCACTGAATGTAAGTGAAGCAAGGATCACATTATTAAATCATTTTGTGTGAAAATTGCAGCTACCGAACAGATGAGCAGCTGTCATGTTATGGTTATGTTTAAATAATGTTACATGCTCCCGCTGCGCTCATCCATAATGCGCATCAATCTGTTTATACAGAAGCTTCTCTTCTAGAGAAATATAATAGGAGCTTTTAGAAACAGCAGCTACAGAGGACAGATCAGCTGTTTCTCCTTCAGATAGAATAATTCATTTAGTCGTAACCGGCCAGCACTCCGCGCTGCGTCCTCTGCTCCATTAACAAAAACCCAGGAGCTAACCATGTAACTGATGTGCAACATCTCACTGTGTTTCTCCAAAGTGCCAATGGCTGCGTCTGATGCAGTCTGACACATGCGCTAACACAGACGGACAGATGGCATCGTACTTGTGAAGTGTAAACAATCTTCCCACACAACACTCAGTCCTCTCTCCTCTGTTCTGTCTGGTTCTCCTCTAAAGGACTGAAAGCACTTTGCTTTGCTTTGAGAAGAAAGCTTTCTGTGATCAACTATTGTCATATTGAACTCTGGACCTTCGTTAGGAAGCAGCAGAGACATTTCAAGCCAAATTACTTATTTACTCTTTTCATTAAATGGTTCCTGAAAGTATGTTGCAGCCATGCAGCTCAGAATTTCTAAATTATTTTATTTTTGTATAATTACTAACAATTTATGTCTTTTCCTGATTTATAAAGTCTAACGATTATTTTAGTTATCAATTATTACGATGATTAATCAGTTGATCAGATTTTTAAAAATGGTCACATTGTGCAAAATGTTTATTTTTCCAAACAATATCAGAAATACATAAATAAAAGTGCAAATAAACAAAAATAAAAAGATTGTTGCCAAAATGCATAGAAATGTGCTGATAATTCTTGGATTAATTGATTGATAATTGGATAGAAAAATGTGCTTAATGGTAAAAAGAGAAAATAGAACATATTACACACAAAGAAGGTAAGTTTTTTAATTTATTTTAAATTCAAAATGTTTATTATTTTGTACAGCTCTGGCTATGACTGTTCTTTTAACAAATGGCATTTTGGGTTTATATACTTCAGTTAACAATTAAAATCAGCTGATGATTATTTCCGTAATCGATTAATCCGATTAACTGTTTAAGCCCTAATAAAATGAAAACATACATTTTCGCAGAGTGCCATGTTCTTGTGTTTTCCTCTTTGGTTAATTATCTCCTTGTTTATCTTTTTGTGTTTCTGTTGAGACGTTTTTCAAGTTGTGTTTTTTATTTCTCTGGCTTCCAGTGGGTGTTTTACTGCAGCAGCTTTTTTATTGCATTATGATTTTATTCTGTCAAACTTCAGCAATAGAGCATGCAAGCTAATGTAATACCAAGTGCTTTTACAAAAGTTAGAACATAAAACAAGCATGCAAGCACATTAAATTCCCCATAAAACATAATCAAACATGATGAAAAGGTCAAAGTCAGTTTCAAGTCCCAGCAGCTTTTAGCATATCCATAAAAACTCTGATTTGTCCAGAATGGAGGCTTATTATCATTTTGTTCTGACCTTAATGAGAGATCCTGTTAGGGTTTATGGATTTCTGTGCAGTTTGATCTCAGCTCTAATGAATTTGTGTTTGGTTTCTTTGTTTGAGCTCATTGTTGTTGCATTTCCTTGTCAGTTTGGTTTAGATTTGCCTTCAGCTCTTCTCCTCCCAGTTGGTCCTAATTTGCTAATTTCTCCCCTGCTGTGTGATGAAAAGCAAATTTGATGACAAAGCATGGAAGACTAGAAATCAGATAATATGATAAATGATTAATTATTAGCCTGTTATTTTTGTTTACTTCACTCTTATTTTGTGCTCACTTTCATTCTCATTTACATGACACATTTTAAAAGTACTAAACCTGCTTTACAATCTCAACAAACGATAAAATGAGCAGTAAACAAAACACAATGACAGCAATAAAATCAATCCATAAAAAACACATTTATAAAAACTCTCGTTTCATATGTTCTGTTCAGTCAAGTGATTCAGATTTAGTTAGAAATCTAAACATTTTGTTAGTATTTGCATTAAAATTACATAGTAAATATTTAGTTCTACTAACTAAATGTTTACATATTAACTATTTAGCTGGCTAACCAAATAATTAGCATCACTAACTACATTTTTAGTTCAAAGCTTAATATTTGGCTTGTCTGCTAAGCATTTAATTTCAAACTAAATATTTAGCTTGCTAACTAAACATTCAGTTTACTAATTAAATATTTAATTTGTTAACTATTTAGCTTATGAATTAAATAATTAGCAGTGCCAACATTTACATTAGAGCTAAATATTTAGTTTGAGTTTAAATATTTAGGTTGTAGTTAAATATTTAGTTTGAGTTAAATATTTAGGTTGTAGTTAAATGTTACATTTAGCTTGCTGACTAAATAATAAGCTTTGCCAACAACATGTTTAGTTTGGTGCTAAATCTTTAGGTTACTAACTAAATGTTTCCTTTGAAATTGTGATGTAAGCGATTAAATAAATGGTGAAACCCCAATTTCTAATAATTCTAAATAACTCAAATGATTAATGTTAATTTTTTTACAGTGTAAATAACACCCCTCACATCTAAATTTATATTTAATGCTTACATTAAATTTACTTCCTGGATCTGAATCCCCTTGAAAGGGTCTTTGCTCTGTGATTCGCAGCAGTATCAGCAGCTCTGCTGCTGCACTCGATGCTCAGAGGTGTAATGTTCCCTCAGGATCTTCCACAGGCTTCATTTTCATTTATCAAACATTGTTGACAAGATGATGAAATTTCAGATGACTTGTGCTCATCCTGCAGCTTTTCACAATCCACAGAGCATCACCCCACAGTCCAAATGTGTGCTATTCACACTTGCCTGACCAAAGAGGATTTTTGTCACCACGGCAACGTCACCAAGCATGCAAAGAGAGAGAGATTTTCTAACACAGATGCATTCAACTGAGCCGCAGGAGATTTATAACTATTACTATTTTCATTGTTAATCAAGGCTGCGACCACACTGGATATGTGGTTAGAAATAAATCCATACATATCTAATGTTTTCAAATGTGACATGAAGCTGTATGGCCAACGTCATTGATACGCGACAAACGTCGTTATTCTGCGTCCTGAAACACGCAAACAGGAAGAAAAACAACATCCATGTTAATTTGATGCCTCCGGTTGGAAAACAACTTCAAAATCACAAGATATGCTCCACCATTAGCATCTACGTTTACTTCCACTAACACTGAGCACTTCTTCTTCTTCTTCTTCTTCTTCTTCTTCTTCTTCTTCTTCTTCTTCTTCTTCTTCTTCTTCTTCTTCTTCTTCTTCCTTTTTGGCAGCTGGCAAAAAAGTGTGAACGACCACACAATCAATCAATCAATCAATCAATCAATCAATCAATCAATCAATCAATCAATCAATCAATCAATCAATCAATCGATCAATCAATCAATCAATCAGAATCCACAAAAAGAGATTTGAGGCCTGTAGCCTTGGACATGATTTTCTATAACAAACCTTTATGGCTGACACTAATGTTAGTCTTGCATGTGTGACGCATATTATTGTTTAAAATACTCTCTGCACTTGTGTTGTTATACTTAAAGTTTGACCACTTTAGATTTAAAACTAACTGCCTACAGTGAGTTTCCTGTACGAACCTTCAGTTTCTAAATGGACTTCCAGTCAAGTCAAAATGAGTCAGACTACAGTTTCCAGTTATGAGCAACACTTAGCTCATTTCCTGTTATGTATTTATCTCAAGGGAATAAAATAGAGCTTTACTCGGTGCATTTAGTAAACGTTTCCCGCCTCTCCTCTCTTGGATGTGCTGCTGTTCCAGTGAGCAGAGCCGCAGTGTGAAGCACAAATAGGACACATCTCTCCAAAAAGTAGCACAATCCCCAACATGGTGGCAAGGGTTTGATGATCCGATCATCCGATTTGGATGGTTCGCGCTCAGAAAGCCCCCAGTTGTACATAGAAGCCCACTTTTCTCTCAATACATTTTTAGCTGGAGAGCTGATTGGCGAAGCAGAAAACACCAGATCCCATCAGACCCGGCTCGGCCGCAGAGCAGAGAAATGGGTTCTGTAACATGTCAACATGTGTCCTATTTTTTATTCTCTCATTGTATTTGAACGCATGACCCACACTATCTGAAGAATCAAGGGTGGAACATTTGGATGTGTTTTAAAAGAGGATCTATTATGTGAAATCTACATTTTGCATGTTTTTTTTAACTTCCATTTGGGTTTCTACTGCGGCTAAATAAAACCATCCAGATGTTTCTGGGCAATAAATTAATGTTTTTTGGTTTCTGGTAAATGAGCTGTTTCAAATCTTCTGGAGTGTAAAGTCACAAATCAGCCGCAACAGGCACTGCCCGTTACCTAGCAACCCCAGCAAAGCCCAGCCCGTTACCTAGCAACCCAAGCTGAGCTCCAGCATGTTTGGTCAGCTGGTTTTACTGCTGTATGTGTAGTACAATGGCTGCTGGAAAAGTGTTTTGTTGTTGACTTACCATCCAGAAACCATTTGCTGCATTCTTGTTGGCTGTGCAGGAGGCTCTACTTCTGCTTTTCAAAGAAGTACGGTTATATAATTGTGTAACAAAATATGCAGAACTCAGCAGATTAAAATCTCAGCATCTAAGAATGACTTTGTGTTAAAATTCTTATGAACATGTTTTGTGTAGTCCATTGACCTCCCCTAGCATGTATAAGGAAGCATTTAGGTCACCTTTAAATAGAAATAAACATAAAACAATAGATAGTAAAAGTCTAATTAACCCCAAAATAATTTTTTTCTAATAAACTGTCTACATGGGTTATTTAAGGATATTTAGGATTCTTGATGTTTCTCAGAATTTTGACATTTTGTTTAAATTTCTTTAGTCCTGCAATATTTTGCCTAAAACCGTTTTTTTCTGTCTCCATCAACACAAAAAAGTTGCTAAATTAGTCTCCAGCATGAACGTTTTTTTTTTTTAAATAAAAATTTACCACAGGATTCTGAAAAGTCACTAAATATAACGAAGTTTATAATTTAGCAGCAGTGCTTCTCCCATCCTGACCTCGTTACGAACCTCGGCGCTTGGCCACGCCCCTCCGTCTAGTTATGCTTTTACAGGGGATTTCCGCTTCAAAATTGATCCCAGTATTAACAAAATAAAAGCAATGTGAAAAACAAACTTTATTTCAGTTGTCTTTGTTTTTATCGTTTTAGCAGTAACAGAGCTGTGACTCCATTGACCAAATATTTACTGGAAATACGGGAATTTTAGAAAAAAAACTAGTTTTTCAATAAGAAGTTTTTGGTTAGGATGAGGTGGGTTTGTTTGGCTGTATTGAAATTGGTTTAATTCACAAAACTGCTTCTCTTTTTCACATCACAAGTCACATGATTGCTAACAGGAAACTGCTGGCATAAAAGCCATGAAGACGACAGGAAGTTGTAAGAGGTTTTTTCATGACTTGTTCACATGTGATTTTAATTATATTTCTTACTTAATGGAAACAATTGGGTTTTATCAACATTAGCGGAATATTCACAAAGTTTTGCACACATTTGTAATGGAAACACAGCTATAGTGTCTTTTAGCAAGAAGGTTTGGGTTTGAATCCTGGCTTGGGATCTTTTTTGACGGCGTTTGCATGTGTTGGTTTTCTCTGGCTTCCTCCCAGTCTAAAAATATGACTGTTAATGGGTTGACTGGTCGCTCTAAGTTACACTCACTAAGAGTGAGTTCATGTTTGCTTCATCTGTCTGTGTTGATAAAAAAATCCAACTCTAAACTATGACTTTCCTCTCGCTCTGTAGAACCGAGCCCATTCTGAAGGTTACATCAGATGATTTGAAGCATTGTGTGGACGCAGTGAGGCGGAGGGGAGATGTGGGCTTGGCCGGTGGGCGGGTCTGCCAGGTCCTGGCCCGTGTCCACCCCGTGTTCTGTGCCGAGGCTCGCGTCTGCGTCCGTCAGCGGCTCCCGGGGCCGGTTGACGTGGCCAACCCCCTCCACCCTCACGCTGGCTCCTCTTCCCTGCTCATCCAAACACACAGCAGGTCTACATTTAAATGCTAAGAGTCAGGATAGCAGGTTTATCACAGTATTTTGTGCTACTATGTTGATATTAAGTATTTATTACTTTTTTTTAGAGTACTGTATGACTGAATGTGTGTCACAGCAATTATAGACCCACAAACACAACATTCCCATTTGTAATGCTCTTCTTTAGCCCTTCAAAAACATAAAATATTACCAAGTAATTCTGCTCTTTCTAGTGCAAATATCCTAGAAGATAAAACTAACTTACAAATAATTTTTCAGCAAGATATAGGAGCTTGTTTTGAATAAATAATTCATTAATATTTAAGAAAAAGTGGTTCCATTGGAAGCTTATTTCACTTTAACAAGACGTGCTTCCCATATTGTAAATGAAGCAATCTGCCAGTGGAAGTAGCACTTTTTTAATCAATATTAAGGAATTATTGAAGGCAATTTTACCTAATTTTTCCACTGCCTTCAGCATCTTTTATGAGAGAAAACAAAAAGTTAAAATTGGATGCAATATGAAAAATAATGTGATACAGATGCAAAAAAGGGCTGAAGGCGCCTTTTTTTAAAAGTTTTACAAATAAACAATACAGGTGTCATAAATCACACACTTGGATTTAAATATTCTGCTGTTAGTTGAGAATAATCCAGGTTTGAAGAGTCTAGCTGTTGTAGTTTGGGAATTAGAGCAGTTCTAGTGTGATCAGATCCAAAAAAGGTCTGAAATGGCCCTTTATTGAAGTTCCACAAATCAGATAAATGTTTCACAAACGTGGTTTTAAATATTCTGATATTAGTTGAGAATAATCCAGTCCAGGTTTGAAGAGTCTAGCTGTTATATTTGTTTAACGATGGTAGATGAAAGATGCTGAAGGTAGCAAAACATTTTTGGAATGGCCCTTTAGCCATTTCCTGAGCAGTAAACTGCTACTAGCAATAGAAGATCAGCTACTGCTGCTGCTAGTAGCTAATCTAACACAACGGTGGTAGATTAGCTCAGTTAAACACCTGCTCTCCTGATGATCTGTCAGTTATCACTGCACAGCTACATGTTAAGGTTGTCAAAGTCAAGCAAGAATAACTGAACTACTTCCCTCCCTCACTATTTTGTCTTAATTAAAACTGTTTCCTGACCTTGTTATCTAGTTGTTATAGTGCAGCAAAGCACCGCGTCCCTTTTCCTTTAATTTATCAGGCGTGTATTTAAGATTTAGCATGTTGATAACCTGACAGTTAAAGCCATCGTGGTCGGGGAGCAGGTTTTTGCCCTCCTGCAGGGAGAAAGGGGCAGGATCTTGCGCAGGGGTTCATATTAGCATATAATTGGTTATTTATGTATTTTTTACTGTCAGGAACATTTGTGAATCCCCAGTTGAAGCCTTGAGATGCTTGTCAGGTACTCCAGTGGTAGGCGTGAAGCAGATTGTGCCAAAGCAAACTCCACATTTAAGTGCACAGCTGTTGGTAGACCTCCAGGTCCCAGACTCCAAACGAGGCTGACCTAGCTGCTCAGCTTGGTCATTTCTCCCATGTCTCATCTCATAAGCACATGGATAAGAAGGAGCCGTTCCCCGCAGCGAGGGTATCGGGAGGAAGGGGAGGGGGAAATCTTGCAATGACATGGGATCTGTCCTGATTTTCGCTTTGCCCTATTTGCTTTAGCTTCTACAGCTGTCGATTGGTGGAGATAGAAAGAGGTGACCACAATAATTAAACTTGTTTTTAGGGGTTTTGCTAACTCTGATTTGAGCAAACAAGATAATGTCTTCATATGCAAAGTTTAGTCTAATTATTTGATCTTCTAAGCAGCATTTTGTCTGAATATCCTTACTTTTGAGCTTTTGTTTTTCATTGCAGTTCAGTTTTAATTTGTTGTGACTTTTTGTTTGTCTAATTCAGTTTGCTTTAATTTAGAGTTTTAGAGTGTGTTTGCTAATTTTTATTAGTTATTTTTAGTTAAATATTGTTCAGTTTTAGTTTAGTTTTTATTAGTTTTTTATTCTTTGGTTAATTTTTAGTTGGAGAACACAAAAAGATCAAAGTATTGTGATTATATTTACATCAATCGGGTAATAAATACTTGACAAAAGATATCATTTTCAAGAAAATGTATTAAATTACTGTTGAACAACTGACTGTTGTTTTCTAACAACTTTTGCTCTCGCCATTTTGTGGACTAGTATAATTTGCTAACAGCTGATATAAACAGCTTGTGTGTGGAGGAAAAAAATATTATTCCCATTAAACCATCATTTTCTCTACTTAGGTCCACTGCGTCTATCTCACCGTTCTTCAATCAGCAAATCATGACAAATGTTGCATTTAAGATAAGAAAAACATCTTTGTCTGTAAATATATTTTACCCCAAACTCCTCAGTTAGCAAAGCTTTAACTCCACCTGCTTCAAATTCACTAGAGGAGCAGCATGTTACTGCATTTAGGCAATAAAATGCAATAAACAAACTGTGTATGTTTATTTTCTTATAAAAATGGAACTGAAATAAATAAAGGTAATAATCTTATCCATTGTGCAGAAGGAAAACAGACAGACTTCTCCGCAGACACTCACCCACACAGTTAATGGTACAGCATGTACATAATATTGGGTTTTTGTGTTATTTTCCATCTGCTGAGGTTCCTATTCCATCCGTCAGTTTGGATTATTCAAAAATATACAATTTACCGACTGCTGGTAGTTTTGTAAATATGGGAGGGATTTTTTTTACCATCATTATCGTCAGGACCTTTGGGTGTTTGGTGTTGAATTCCTTTTATGTTTGTGTTTTCATAATTTCCATGTGATTTATTTATGTTCAACGTAGTCTGCAGTATTCTGCTTATTTCTCCATTTCATTATTGTTACTAATGTGTTGACAGACTATCCCAGTCCTTTATGTTTAGTTTTTTTTGTTTATTCCCATATTTCTTGTGCATTTTCATTTATTTCCCTTAGATTATTGTCAGGTTTTTACTTTTTTGGTTCCACATTCTTGAGTCCTTGATAATCAGTCTCCTCCCTCAGTTTTCCTGCTTTTATTTTTGTAAAAAAAACTTTAAAATGCAGTTTTTTAGTGGTTGTCTTATCTCCGCCTCAAATGCCAACGACAATAAACTAATTGATTATCTTTAACAGTAGTGGGCGCCACCAACTAAAATGTTGGTTGTGCTAATCCTAAAGCACTATCATAAACATTAGTTCTGCTAACGCTAAAGCTCTACGCCAGCATAGTATTTAGCAGAAGCTAATCCTAAAGCGCTAACTTTAATTCAAATTATTTCCCAGTCAATACCAAAACTTCAACACAGAAATCAAAATTTAGAAAACTAAAAGTTTTTAAGACAATCAAGTAAATTATTGGTTTAGAATTTAGGGAAAGCTAAGTATGCTACATGCTAATATTTTCAAAGTTAGCAAAAGAGCCAGAGGAGGCTAATCCTAAACCACTAACTTTAATTCAAACAAAAACCTCTGAGAACCACTTTAATTTTGACATTACATGTTTCATGATAATATTAAATGTAGCATCTATGTTTTTATATTGCTTATTTTGTTCCTGTATGTTTTTAGTTTGAAATAAAGTTTTTCCGAAAACAGTAAATATTCTTCAGCGACTTCAAAACAAAAAACACAAATATAAACTACTTAAGAATTTCTAACAGAAACTACATCAAACACATCAAACTTTATTCAGCTGACAGTTTCCAAAAACAACCAAGTAAATTATTACTGTGGTGTTTAGGGATAGCTGAGTGTGCTAAACATTTTAAAAGTTAGCAAAAGCGCTACCGGGAGCTAATCCTTAAGCAATGACTTTAATTCAAATAAAAACCTTTGAGAACCAATTTAAATGATGAATGAAATGATATGAAAATATTTTCAGTTAGCTGAAATGCTAAATGAAAAATTCGCTCTGCTATTAGCACATTAGCATTTTCTTTCTGATTTCATCTTGTCATTTAGAAGCTTAAACGTTATTATTTTCAAAGGTGCTTTTAACCTGACAAACTATTTGTATCTTCCAGCATATTTTAGCTCTTTAGGAAAAACCTCAGGTAAAACTTGACCTTTATTCTAAATCAATCAGAAAACAGTGTCACAGAAACCCAAAAGGCTTCGGAACAAAACTAGCGCCAAAGTTCAAACATTTTTGAACGATTCTTACTGATGATGTGAACCAGCAGCTTCATGTAGTGCACACTAAAATGTAAAGGCGCTCTGGATCCCTTATTAAATGACTAAAAATAGGAGTTTGGGGTCAGAGTAAGACTGGAGGTCTCTGTCTACTGCGCTGCGCTGCTCTGCCCTGTGTTTGGAGATGAGGGCAGATAACACAACAGAGCCTCTGAAAGTGGCACATGCTGCTGCTGCTGCTGCTGCTGCTGCTGCTGCTGTCAAAGTGGGTCACACTCAGACGTTTCGATCAGAGAATGACCACCGAAGCCGCTTGTATTTCCTTCAACTATAAATATTGGAGATATAATTACGTTTCAGAGAATTATAGCTTACAAATCTTGAAAGTATGAGACACAATCAGCATTGTCATTGGTTGTATTTTCATTACAAATGTCTGCAAAATTTTGTAAACATTCCACTAATGTTGAAAAACACAATTTCACAATTACTGTGTTTCTAATAAACAAGAAGCATAATTATAATAACAAGTGAGTAAATTTGTTCACCCGATAAGTCATTTAAAAAATCCTCTGTCTACTTCCTGTTGTTTTCTTTGTCATTTCTGCCAGTAGCAATAACAGTTTTCAGAAATAAACCAATTAAATACAGCCAAAAAAACTCTCATTCTAGCATAAAAACTTCTTTTTTTTTTTTTAATTACAGTGTTTCCATTGAGCAAATTAATTTTTGTAACTCCAATTTGCACAATTTTATGTAAGTTACAAGATTGGACACAACTGAAAAAGATGTAAAAAAGTACTGCCATTTAATCTGATAGACATGTACCCAAGTTTCCTTGATAATGTCATAAAATCCATCAACCTGCCCCCTCTTCCACCAGTGGGAACTAAAATATATATTTTTTCTAGTCAAACAAACATAAAGATGAAGCATCAGTGCTCTAGTTATTTCCAGTTGGTGGGAGTTTTTCCTGTGATTTTGAGTTTTTTTGTGTGTATTTATTATGTTTTCTCCTCTGCTGTGATGGACTGGTGTCTGCAGCAGAAAGCACAACGTAGCAGGAATGTCAGTGTGTGTCAGTGAGCGTCCATCGGATGTGCCAGACGCTCATGCTCAGTCAAGGAGTACAATCATGAACTTACAGGAAGGTTTGGTGTTGCTCTCTGCAAGGCTTTGACACAGAACATCAGCCGCCGCTTAACTCATGCAAGAGCATTAAAGCTGTGACATAAACATTAAAACTTGTAGTTTGGTTATTTAGCATCTTTTTGTATATAATTGTGAAATATTCATCTGTAGTCACTCAATGTCAACAAAAGGATTAATTAAAAAGAAGGATGTTTTAATGTTGGTTGAAGAGAATGTGGTTTCACCGCGATGTGAGCAGGAGGTTTACAGCCTGGTGTGTTTTTAATGGCGGCTCCTTTCACACATCAGACGTGCCAACGCTGGCAACAGATCAGCAGCTGTGAATGTTTCGTTCCACACTGCAAAAAAACAAAGTCTTACCCAGTAAAATAGAGCAAATAAAGGCCAGAAATTGAAATGTGCACACTACTGTTGATGAAGAGCGCGTATAAATCCCCGATCTCAACAATAAAATAATGTCACTTTTCATCTCATTGTGTAAGAAACATCTGGACTTAAACTTTCAGACTGGATTAATGCACAGATGTGGCTTGTTATAGTTATATACTAAATACACAAATAAATGAATCATATCAATAAATTGTATGAGTAAAAATGGCAGAAACATAATATTGACACATTTTGCTTGTGCAGATATAAAAGCTGCACTGCAGATTTTTTCTAGCTCAGTTCTTTTCACACTCAGCAATTTCCAGGTTTTTCAAGAAATTTCTGAGATGATCTAAACGTTTCTGGTGCAAATGTTCAACTTTCCAACCATAGAAATTTCCTAGTATTTTCTAACTTTCCAGGATTTTCAAGATTAATCCCCAAAAAATTCTGAGCAGTTTTTTGACCTTTGAATATTCATAAATTATTTTTTTTCTAAACAATTTCTGAGCTAAATCTCAGAATTTCAGGTTTTTCTGGAAAATGTTCTACATATCTAGCTCAGAAAAACTGTATCCATGTTTTTTCTAGAATATTTCTTAGGTTAATCTAAAAAAATCTGAGTTTTTTCTAGCATATTTTTGACTTTTCATGATCAGAAATTTCTAAGATCTTTTTAGAAATTTACACTTTTTTTTAAAAAAAAGATTAATCTTAATAATTTCAGAGTTTTTGTTTCTAAAAGATTTTTAACTTTTGAAACTCAGAGAATTCTAAGTTTTTCTATAAAATTTCTGAGTTTTCTTTGGAAAATGTTTGACTTGTCTAGCTCAGACATCTCCTTGTTTTTAAAAATAAAATTTCTGAGTTTAATCCCAAACTTAAAACATTTTACAGAAAATTATCACCTGTTCAAACTCAGAAATATTTCTGAGATTAATCTAAATTTTGGGGTGGAAATGTACTCCTCGTTTCTTCTGTCTCCTGAACATTCAAATATGCTGAAACACTCATGTGAGGATTATTATCTTCTTGACTGGTGAACTGTGTCCAGATGGAACCTGTGGGCGCTATGACCCAGCGGAGACCCTTCTCCTCCAGAGAGAGAGAGAAGCAGGTTGTGATCAGTTGCGCTTGTTTGATGTCAGAGTATAAAACGAGTCATCAGCTCGGATCTCCATTCAGCCACCAGGGGCCCGAGGAGCCACAACTCTGGAAAACATCTGGCCTTCACGCGGATCGACTGCGGCTTCCTCCCAGATGTTGAAACATCCGGATCGACATTTATTCTCCAACATTTTCTGTCTCTTTCAGGGCGACCGCAGTTAGAAATTTACTTTGTGGATAAAAAAAAAAGAATAACAATAATAATTAATTAATTAATAATGGAAAAGATATTTGGACTTCTGGTTCTACATTTTTCCAGCCGAACACGAATAAAAAAGAAACAATGAAGACGAGTTTCTATGTTTCTCTGACCGGATGGCAGCATCAGTGGGTGAAGTAAAAGTGGAAGAAGTGATGGAGCTTTTGGAACCGATTCAGCCGGTGAACGCCTCCAATGACAGCTTCGTTTCTCTCCTACCTGAGAGCGCGGAGAGCCTCGCCTATCAGATCTCTCTGGCGGCCGTCCTGTCGGTCATCACGCTCGCCACCACGCTCTCCAACGCCTTCGTCATCGCAACCATTTCCCAATCGAAGAAGCTGCAAACTCCGGCGAACTTTCTGATCGCGTCCCTGGCGGTCACCGACCTCCTGGTGTCCATCCTGGTGATGCCCATCTGCGTCCTGTACACGGTCATCCACAGCTGGACGCTCGGCCAGATCGTCTGCGACATCTGGCTCTCCTCCGACATAACCTGCTGCACCGCGTCCATCCTGCATCTGTGCGTAATTGCGCTGGATAGGTACTGGGCCATCACGGATGCGGTGGAGTACTCCAAAAAGCGCACGCCGGGACGCGCGGCCGGGATGGTGGCCACCGCCTGGGTCATCGCCATCTCCATCTCCCTGCCGCCTCTCTTCTGGAGGCAGGTGAAGGCGGAGGAGCTGACCAGCTGCAGCGTCAACACGGACCACATCTTTTACACCATCTACTCCACCTTCGGGGCTTTTTACATCCCCACCCTGCTGCTCATCGTGCTGTACGGGAGGATTTACGTGGAGGCCCGGAAGCGCATTCTGAAACAGTCTCCAAAAAAGGTCGGGAAGAGACTGACCTCTGCGCACCTGGTCACCAACTCTCCCGGATCCGTGGCGTCCACGACTTCGCTGCAGTACGCGAGGCACGACACTCTGTCCAGCGACACCGGGTCGTCGACCAGCGAGAACCAGGTGAAAGTCACGGTGTCCGACGCGCTTTTGGAGAAAAAGCGCATCTCCGCGGCCAGGGAAAGAAAAGCGACCAAGACTCTGGGGATCATCCTCGGCGCGTACATCGTCTGCTGGCTTCCGTTTTTCATTTACACGCTGCTGGTGGCCACATGTGAGACATGTTTGAACCCCGAGCTGTTCGACTTCTTCACCTGGCTGGGATACCTGAACTCTCTGATTAACCCCATCATTTACACCATGTCCAACGAGGATTTCAAGAAGGCTTTCCAAAAACTAGTGCGCTTCAGATGCTGCAGGTCCTGAACTGATCCTCCAAACTAAATGTTTGTTTTGTATATGTATAAAAAACAAAATATTTTCTTGCCATTTCGTCCTTAACTGTTTCCTTTTCATACCTGTAAACTGACTTGGCATGACGGATACATTTATTTTTCGGAGTAATTCAATATTTTGATGATTCATGGAGAAAACACGTCATTCAAAAAAGCTTCAAGTAATTCAATAAAAGTCTATAGGGCCAATCCAATTCTATTTATTTTGATTATTTGCTGGTTATTTCACCATTTTGGCATTTTGTTTTCTTTCTGGTACAGAATTTCTTGTCTTTTTTGTTATTTATTATTGTGTAATGTATGGAAATGCATGAACCCAGTGAAAATATCTACAAGCAGGAAGTCACTTGAGGTCATAAGGGGTCATGATCTGTTTTGTTTTATTTAAAATATTGGGAATAGACAGAAAGAGGATTAGGGCACCAAAAGAAGAAATCTGATTTTCTTCTAAGAATTTTAACTTTTTTCTCTGAATTTAGATATCAAATTTGGACCTTAATCTCAGAATTCTTAGTTTGATCTAAAAAATTTGACTTTAATCTACAAATTTAGATTTTTTTGTCAGAATTTTGATTTTCTTTTGCAGAATTTTTTTTTCTCAGAATTTTGAAAATTTTCTCAGAATTCTGACACAAAATTTTGACCTTGATCTCAGAGTTTGACTTGAATCTCAGAATTTTGACTTTAATCTAAAAAAATTGACTTTTTTCTCCACATTTTGGTGTGGAATCTAGAATTTGTTAAACAGAATTTTGACTTTGGCACTTTTGAGAAAAACTGTCAAAATTCTGAGATGTAAGTCAGATTTTTTTATTCCAGTGGCACTAATCCTCTTCCGTAGAATGGAGAAGAATTGACAAGCGATTAACTTACACATGGAATTTCGCCATTTTTATAACCTTTCATCACTTTGAATGATTAAAATAACAATCTATAGCCAAGAATAAACTCATTCCCAGTGTTTTAGGAACATGGATATGAAACTGTTTATGGAGAAATATGAAATGGAAGAAGGAAAGGAGGAAATGGCAACAGGCGGATACATTATGAGGGAAGGGATTGGAAAAAATGACACATTATGACCCCAATGAAACCTCCTGCTACCTTTATTGGAGTCATATTATCATATTTCCACAACACAGTAAATGTGTGCAACATAAAATAATTACTTTATGGTTCGTGGATGAAAATGTGCAGCACATCCAAGACTACAAAGGGACGAAATGGCAAAGGAGCCACTTCGCTATTTATGACCTTGTAGAGGTTTAGTTACAAGAGGAATGGATATAAAATGTGAATCACAAAGAGCAAAAAAAAAATCCTTGTAATTTACAGCCGTATAATAAAATGTAGGATCATCTATTTTGATCTATCATGAATTTGAGCAAATTTTAAAGAAGAAAATGAAACTGAAAGTTGCTTTAATGTGTAGAAATGAGTCTGTTTTCATAGTCTGTGTGACTTTGGATCCGAAGAGAACAGTTCTTCTGATTATCAGCCCAGATCAGGAATATTCTGTGACTTTCTGCGTTTTTTTTGCCTCAATCAGAAACATTTATTTGAATTAAATGTTCAAACAAAGATCTGTCAGGAGACGCATCAATCAGTCTGTTCCTCCACACTAACAGGATTCATTAGGTCATGTGATCATTTATTTTTTTAAATGGTGCTTTAAAACATAGGGAGAACTCTAATGTTATTTATTTATCAACCTCAACATGCTGTACATGCTGTTGATTGATGCTGAATGAACATTTTATTTCACATATTGACCATTGATTGGATAAACCAGCAGGGAAAACTGGTCCATTTTGGTATTTTTCAGATTGATTGATGCCTTTTCTGTGTTTTTTGGCTCAATGAAACAGATTTATTTTAATGAAATGTTCTAATAATTCTCAGTGTCTCAAGAAATGCATCAATCAACCCAGTTTTGATCAATTTGTGTTATTGTTATGCTTGTACAGCACTTTGGTGCAGTTTTACACCTGTTTTTAAAGTGCTATATAAATAAATTTGACATTGACGGTTCCAGCTTTCCTCAAAATCTGATTAGCTGATTTTGATATTTTTTTAACCTGAGTATAATCCAAAACTGCCCACTTTCATGCATCACAAAATGTATTGATAACCTTTAATACATTTTTATTTATCAAATTCAACAAGGTGCATAACACTACACGCTGTTGATTGATGCTGAATGAACATTTTATTTGAGATATTGACCATTTATTGGTGAAAATCACAGGAAAAACTGGTCAATTTTGATCTTTTTCAGATTGGTTGATGCCTTTTAAACCTGACAACATCCTGTAAATGTCAACGTTAAAGTAATCGGAAGGTTTGCGTTTGTTTTGATCACGATCACAGCCTGCTTTTCTGCTCCACTCAATGATCATCTGGTTAGAAAATGGAGAAAAATAACCGAACCAAACTCCTGCAGGCTGCACCCTGCAGCATGAAAACATTCACATAAAATCGATGTCAAACAAAAAAAAACCACTTCATCTGATATTTGGCAAGCTGAGTGCCATGATGACTTCAATTCTGCTGAACAAACATCCCCCTGTTTTACTGAGAATGTGTGAACCTGTATGTAAAACCTTACAGCTGCAGAGCCCCACCTGAAGGGAAGTGCAATAGAACAAAATGTTTCTCTTTACTCAAAAACTAAATATCGTGGTGTAAATTAGTGAAATAAAAGTTTTTAATGTCTGTAAATGAGAGATTACTGCCCTCAGAATAATAAAATGATGGCAAAATCATATTAAGCAACGTCTTGTGGCTCCAAATGCTTTGGGAAAATATGAAGAATGAAAAAAGGAGATTTAATTTTCATACTGTTTGGTTTCTCCACCGTCTTCCAGTTCGTCTAATTTCTCTGCTCGGCTCCCTCTGGGAGGAGCACACATCTATTTGATCAGCAGCTGTCAGATATCACTGAGATATGATGGTGGGAAAAGCTCTTCTGCCCTCATAATGTCAGCAAACGCATAAACACATCCCTCCCCATGGGCTTCTGTTTGAGAATTTTAATATGCATGAAAGATGAGTATATTTGAACAAAGCTCTTCCTTAGAGAACTGGTCTCAGACATGCATAGAAAGGCTGGAAAATGGAACAGCAGATGCAGAATTTTAAATTGTCCTGCAATAATTGTCATGATATTGTGTTTAACAAGATTAATGATGTTTTTCATGACGCATAACAAGTTTTTATTTAAAGACCGGATTAAGAATGCATCAAGACTAAGAAAAGATTAAAGTAAAGCAGAGACTGAAAAGAGAAAATCCCAACTATTTATAAATGTCCATGTGCAGAAGTAACTGGAGTTACAGAAAATACAGATTAAAATCTTACTAAGTAATGTTGGTCTAGTTTCTATTCCAAAGATCTCAGTACATTTGAAATAAGACAAAACCAACTTTTCTGAAAATGCATAAATACTTCTTTTAAGTCAATAATTGATGAAAAGGTTCTGGTTCTATTGACAGATTATTTCACCTACGACAGAAAAAATGTCTTGTTACAAGTGAAATAATCTGGCAGTGAATCTTTTACTTTTTAATGAATATTAAGGGATTATTTATATAATATAAGATCCTATTTCTTGTTGAAATGTTGCTTGTAAGTTAGTTTTGTTTTATTTCAAGTACTAAGCTATTTTCACTGGAAACTAGACAAGATTATTGTCCCGAAATAATTGTTTGTGTTGTTGCAGGAAACAGTTGATGTTCTTGTGTTTAACAAGATTAATGGTGCAAAATGTCCAGTTTTTTATGACATAAGACAAGTTTTGATTTAAAGAACAGATTAAGCCAAGAAAAGATTAACATAAAACAGAGATTGAAGAGAGAAAATCCTAAATTAATGTTTCCCTTAATGAGCCATTTATAAATGCTAATGCAGAAGTAACTAAATTTACAGAACATTTACCAAAAAAAGAAAGTGGACCTTCTCCAAATGTTTAAACTTTATCAATTCCAATCAAAGATGACAGCGGAGAACAATATTAACATTTTTAACAGATTTTTATTGGTCATTCTTACACTGATGGTAAAAAGTATTTGCTCCCTCCTACATTTCTTTTGTTTTTGCTGAAACTGAAACAAAATAATTGTAACATTGAAGATACACTGCAAAAACAAAATAAATTCTAACATTTTTTCCATTCTCCGACAGAACCAGCACTTTTTTCATCAATATTAAGGCCTAAAAGAAGCTCTTACATCCTGATGAAAAGTTAGTTTTGTCTTGTTTTAAGTGCACTAGGATATTTTGCACTAGATGAAAATTACTTGTTAAGATTTTGAGCTTTTGCAGTGTAGCCATCTGTAGTACCAAGAGTTCAATCGGCCAGAATGGGGCTCCATACAATCAGGTGTTTGGGGAAAATAATTAACTTTGTTAAACAAAATGAGAACTCATAAATATGTGTATTATCAGAAATGATACCCTTGCTGTTCAGTCGTGCAGCAGCGGGACAATTTTCCAGCGCATGAGTCACCTGGAGGAAACCGTATAATTTTTTCTGCTCAGTAAAGGGTTTGTGATTTACTGAATGACTCATGCACAGCAGCTGCAGAGCACATTATCTGATTATTCAAACACAACAATTGCATCGTGCAATAATCATATCGCTTGGTTTATTTATTTTGATCATCTGACTGCTAGTGAAGGACAACACATACCGAGGCCAAACACATTGATGACCAAGCTGTAAAATATGAATTTATTGCATGTAGTTTGGTTAGCAGCTTTATTGTTTCACCCTTTCTGATTAGAAGGGGTTTAAAACATTCATCACCTGAAAAATGGAGGCCACCTGCTCTTAATGACGAGCCGGTGCTGGGCGATCACAGCTGACCTTGGTGGTTAGTAAACGCAGTGAGAAATCTATTAGACGGCATGGAGAGAACGGCTGCAAAACAATGAAACGCCACATCTGATCATAACTTCCAGTAATCTTTTATCTAACAGCATCGAACTTCATAGATTCCTGACAGAAATGTACATTTTAAATCAATGCTCAACACCTTTCAGATTATGAACATCTTTATTGCAATCATATAGCAGCCCTAATAGATTAAAGTTTGCATAATTAATATGATTCTAATGACAATCTATTGGTGGGATACTGGTGAAGGTGAAGCTAGTAAGTGCTTCGTTTATAGCCACAGACATTTCAGGCGCTTCCTGCATTTGATCACTTGTGTGTGTTAAAGCCTAACCTTCAGTAGTGAGTTATTTTCTTTCCTTACAGCATCTCAGCGGCCATATAGTGTTTTAAGGTTCACAGCACTTTGCATTAGTTTCTCCTCCAGCTCACCTACACGTCTAATAATACACTCCTCCGTTCAGCAACAGGAACTCTCAACCACAACTGGCTCAGTGCAACAATAACTCGCCTTGCAAAAGGAGTTATTGAATTTTTTTCTGCGTTTGCTCACCTTGAAACCGCAAACTTCAATGTGTTTCAGTGGGAATTTATGACTGAAAAGCAGAAAGAAAACGACACACGTTTTCAAATAATTCAACAGCAGAAAATCTGAAAAATGTGTTTTCCGTTTGTTTTCTGTCCTCCTGAATAACATTTTGTAGAAATGGCTTCTGCTGCTGCTCCGGCTGCAGGTCTTCATGCTGCTGCTGTCATTTACATATCAGGGAATCATCATGCATCATGGGGTAGTGGCGTATTCTCATTATTTGCAGTATTAGTCGGCCAGTAATTTAGTTCTATTTTGGTTTCATCTGAGCAGATAATCTTCTTCTACGTGTTTCTTTCCTACGTGGCTCGTGGAAAACTGGAAACAGGATTTATTTTGACTTTCTGTAGGTGATAAATTTATTCTAGATCCTCCAGAGGTAACATGGCGTCACAGCTGGGCTCTAGATTTACACCCTAATCACCAAAATACATATTTAACTTTGAGACTAAATATTTTGTTAAATATTTAATTTGGAAGCTAAATATTTAGTTTCCAAACTAAATAAACTAAACATTTAAGAATGTCAGAAAAACCAAACTAAATATTTACTAAATATTAATTTTAAATTTTAAATTAAATGTTTAGTTTGCCAACTAAATATTTAGCTCAGATATAAACATTTAGTTGGGAATTAAATATTTAGTTTGTAAACTAAATATTTAGTTTACAAAACTAAATATTTAGTTTACAAACTAGTTCAGACTTTTAGTTAGGAACTAAATATTTATCTTGCACAATTAATGTTTAATTCACATGCTAAATATTTAGTTTATAAACTATTTAGTTTTCAAATTAAATATTTAATTCAGAAACTAAATGTTATCTCAGACTTAAATGTTTAATTAAGAAGCTAATTATTTACTTTGCAAACTAAACATTTAGCTT
Organism: Alfaro cultratus; assembly: GCA_903066825.1. Classification (NCBI taxonomy): domain Eukaryota; kingdom Metazoa; phylum Chordata; class Actinopteri; order Cyprinodontiformes; family Poeciliidae; genus Alfaro; species Alfaro cultratus. Next base: position 49,074 of record CAEFZX010026772.1, read on the forward strand.
GTGAATTAAATATTTAGTTTGGAAGTCTGATATTTACAAATGTATGAATTTTTGGTGAAAATATGACATTAAAAATAAAGCACCCACTTTTTTCTCTGATAGACTAAATAAAAAAAGCGTTTCTGTTAGTATTTTACTGTGTAACTTTACAAACGGCGCCTCATAACTGTAGCTGTCCAGACTGGAAACAGACGAACCACAAAACAAACTAATAATCTGATGTGTAACGGGAACAAAAACTGTTGGCAGTCAGACGTGTTGTTTTCCGCTGACCTTTGAGCTCAAAGGTCAGGCCCACTGAACTTTAGGTTTCCGTTGGGAGGCAGAGCGATTGTTGTTCTCCATTAGCTTCACCTTTTCATTGCCTTCATTACCTCAATCTGTGCTTTTTATTTAGAAATCGGGCCCTGAAGGTTTCGCCCCGTTGTTTGAAGTTTTGAGTCGACCAGCTGCCATCATCTTCACCACGTTTCACGCTTCAAACACTTTAACCCAGGAAACCTCAGATCAATGAGCAGGATAACGGCAGACATATTGACTTAACATCTGCGCTCCCAAAGCCCTGTGAGAGATGGGCCGGGCCCAGAAGGACCCGACTGGAACCGCCCCAGTTAGTCAGCGGGAAGCAGGTCAGTGGAGGATGCTGTCGACTTTACATCCTGCAACATCTCGACTGGCAGAAAACACAACACAGAAAACAGTTTGTTGCTTTTCGTTAGGTTGAAAAATGAAAAGTTTTAGATTGGAAACAAGCAAAAAAACCAAAAAACAGCCAAGTTAAGAGACCAGTTCTTCTCATGTTATTACAAATTTATTCTCATGTTATTACAAATTTATTCTCATGTTATTACAAATTTATTCTCATGTTATTACAAATTTATTCTCATATTATTACAGATATATTCTCATTTTATTCCAACTTTATTTTCATATTCTTGAATTAATGCAACTTTATTGTCTTATTGTTGTGACTACATTCTTGTAAAATTAGGACTTTGTTCTCTTATTATTGAGATTTTATGTATTATTAGAACTTTATTGTCGTTTTATTACAACTGTATTCTTCTATTGTTACAATTTTATTCTCTTTCTGTTACTTTTTTATTCTTGGTATAATTACGACTATCTGAGATTTTATTTTCATATTAATACAACTTTACTGTTATTTTTACAACTTTATCCTCATCTTATTATGTTTTCATTCTCCAATTTATTGTGGTATTATTTAGACTTTATTCTGAAATAATTACAACTTCATTCTCTTTGCTTTATTCTCACATAAATTCAACTTTTAGAGCGAGAAAACAGCTGAAGAAGGAGAAAAAGAGCCAAAGTGAATATGATAAAAGCACTTTTTAAGTCCTCAAATTATAATATCTGGCTCTTTTTCCCTGTTGGGGAATCAAACAGCAAAGCAGGAAGGCTTGAGTTCCTCGACTCTCAGCTCCATTAAACCTTTATAGAAATTGTGGCGCCAGCCGAACCAAACAACGTCCACCTCCTCCACCTCCTCCACCTCCTCCACCTCCTCCACCTCCTCCACCTCCTCCACCTCCTCCACCTCCTCCACCTCCAAATTATAGCCACCATCACAGAGTGAGTAGGAGGAGGATGCAGACGAGTTTATTTACCGAACGTGCAGCTTCCCACTTTCAGCTGCTTATCCAGGTCACCTTCCTCTCCTTTCAAGACACAGACAAGTTTTCAGCAGATGCCAAACCAGCTGAGAATCAAGTAAATAGTAAAAACAAAAATGTTAAACCCTGTTTTGGTTGTTTCTTCAACTAAACACATTTAATGTCTTAGAAGTAATTGGTTTGACATGATTTTAGCATGTTGTCCATGCAATCACCTAAATGAAATGTTGCAGGCCTGTGAAGTGACGGTGGGAAACCCGATTGAATCGATTTGGTTCTTTTCTAATCTACCAGGTGGCGGTTTCACTCTGCCTGTCTCAGCTTTGGCAGGGTTATAAAGAGAAAAAGCTAAGTTTAATCTGAAGCTATTTTCATAAAACTGATCTCTCTTTGTGGAAAATTACTATGCGAGGATGGATTTGAAATGATTGACAGGTTTCATTTTATTATCTGGATGTTTCCATGAATAAGAAGGTGCAAAATGGTCAGAATATAAATCCAGCAGAGCAGAGTTTCTTTAAACTAAAAAGGTATAATCTGGTCTTTGGAGAGCTTCAGCAGCTCATTTTCAGTTTTTAAAATTCTCGTTTTAAACGTTTTTCTGCTTCAATTTGGGTCTCAACTGCTTCTAAAAACTCATCCAGCAGTATTCTGGCAATAAGTTAATATTTTCTGGTGTATGGAAAATGAGCTGTTTCAAAAACCTTTGGAACGTAATCAGACTTTCACCTGGCAGACTTTCACCCCAGCAAAGCCTGGCCTGTTACCTAGCAACCCAAGCAAACGGCCAGGATTTTTGGTCAGCTGGTTTTCAAATTCAATTAAAAAAATGCTTGATCCCAAAAATGAAACAAACTGTTGTTGCAATTCATATTATTTCAAAATTCGTCAAAGATTTATTGTAGATTTATTGCCACATACCCTGTACAATGGCTGCTGGAAAAGACAAGTGTTTTGTTGTTGACGGGATCTTATTTTGATATGTTTTATAGACATATCTAAGTTTATTAATGTTAGAAAACCACAAATTTCTTTTTTTTTTTTCAGTCTTTAATGCAGCATGTTATGAAAAATGTAGCTCTTTATGTTATGAAGAGACGATCAGCCATTTTGATAAAGGAAAATGGCCGGCAATCATTTTATCCAGAAACCACTTGCTGCGTTCTTGTTGGTTGTGCAGAAGGTTCCACTTCTGCTTTTCAAAGATGTGCTGTTAAATAATTGCACATCTGTTTGCAGCCATTTTCAGGTGCGAGTGTAAACGTTGAGTTGGGGGCGTGGCCAGCAGCAACGTATTTGGATTTAAAGTGGCAAGACGCCCTAAAACAGCTGAAAATAGACAGAACTGAGCAGAAAAAATTTTATTATTTAAGGAGGATTTTTGCAAAGAATATATAAACATGTTTTGTTTCACCCATATTCTGATTTATTCAAGGAAGCATAATAGGTCACCTTTAAAATCTGACCTACTTCATGTAAAAGGAAGCCCAAAATCAGCAGGAACAGGAACACAAATCGTCAATTTTATGGCAATCTTAGATACATCTACGCTGCTGTGTTACATAATTTGATTGGCAGGTCAGTTTCTAAATTTAAGTCATGTTCTCATGAATGCCTCTTTTCACTGTTGCCACAGTTTAAATGTGTCAGAGGTTTTCATGCTGCCTCCATCATGCTGCTGTAAACAGGTGAGGATTACCAGCAGGGGCAGAAAAGCATCCCTGATGTTCAGTCGGTTGACCTGACCTCCTTCTCCTGTTTGTTCCCCCACCATATGCAGCACCTTTCTTCCAAGTTTGCTTCTCCACTTCTTCCTTTCATGCCTGTTTAACATGCTCTCCTCCCTTTCCTTTCCCATGTCCGTACTTCCCCTGCTGTCTTTCCTGAGCATCCGTCTTTTCCAAGGGGATGACATAAAACAAGCCAGTAGAGAACATAATAATCTGCTGCTTTATGACCAGAAACAGGAGTTTCAGCTGTTTTTTCCTGGTTCCAGACTTTATTTTCCCTGAGCTCAGGCTCCTGGAGGCAGGCCGCTGGGTGTCCACCCAGCACCTCGCCTGGAGAACAAACACAGAACGGATCGTTCTCGCTACCTTCACTGCAGAAACACTAAATATTTCCAAGTCTTTTTGGTGAAGTTTCTAGTGCAAATATCTCAGTACACTTAAAATAAAACAAAAACTAACTCACAAGCAAATTTTCAACAACTCTATGGGGTTATTTTTAGTCAATAATTCCTTAATGTTGATGGAAAAGTTTTCGTTCCACTGCCAGGTTTTTTAATTTATAACTAGAAGTTTTTCCCAGAAGTGAAATAATCTGCCAGTGGAATATTAAGGAATTATTGTAAGATATTTACACTGGAAACTAGACTAAGAATACTTGTTAAGATTTTCAGTTTTTGCAGTGTAGCTTCACCTGGTTCAAATTCCCTAATGAAATGCTATGTTGTTGCATTTTAGGCAATAAAATGTACATTTTCTTACTTAAAAAAGGAATTTAATAATTTTGTATTTGCATCTTTTAATGAATTTCTAATTTTGTATAAAAATTGCTTAAATGAAAAATCTGGAGAATGTTGCATTTTTTTCCTATCTGATTAATCCAATCTGAATAATCAATTACTAAAATAATCATTAGTTGCAGCCCTGAATTTTACAGTGCTCAGACTTGTTGCAAATTTTAGTTATCAAAAAGTCACTTTATTTTTCTGAAAATCTGTATTTTCTGCTTCCAGCGTATTTTGTTGTAGATAAAATCTTTGGGAATAAGATGTTTATTTCTGATGCTTACAGCCTGCAGAACTTAAAGTTTTATTTCTAACAAACAGTAAGTATCTGAAGTTTGACCTTCTGCCAGGAACGTTGACCATGCTGCCCTCTGTTGGTGTTTTCATAATCTGGGTCAACATGATGACAAATGATCAACATCAGCAAATCCCATAAAAACACTACAAATATTCCTGACAATGTTAAATAAGCAACAAAAGCAGAAGGTGAAATATAATTAAAACCACAAATGGATAAATTGATAAACAATTGTCTGCTTGTGAATTTGTTTTTTGGGTTGATTTATGATTCTTCTGGCCGTGAGACGCAAATTTCATCATAAAATCTAAAAATTCAGTAAGTAATTTTAAATCAGAAGACATACAAAATCTGAACATTTTGAATATTTGTTTATTCTTGTTAATTAAAAAACGTGGGAATAGAGTTAAAATGCTGTGAAAAAGTAAATATTTGTTCTGTTTTTGCTTTGTGGTTTATTTTAATGTTTCAGATCAGCTTCAATCAGCAGCTTGTTTTAGCTGGAAATGAGTCTTGATTCTTAGATATGTTTTTTTTTTGGTTTGTGGTTTTTGTCATAGGTTATTTATGTTATTTGCAGTATTATTTCTTCCTGGTAGGTTATTATGGTGTTCCACTTCCTGAATGGTTTATCTAGGTTATTTCTGTTTGTGTGTTAGATTGCTCTCTTTCCGCTTTATTTGAATGTCTTTTCACATTTTGTTTAATTTCTTTTATTCCTTGCTCATTAGGTTTAGTTTTGCTGGTTTATGTCGAGTTTTATAGCTTGTCCTTAAGCCTACATTGATTTTATTTTTCTAAATTTATGTTTCTTCTGTCATGTTCTTCTAGTGTTGTCTTGGTTTTCTTTTTGTTATCCATCCTCATTAGATTCATTGTTGCTATGTGTCATATGTTTATTTCCTTAGTGTTATGCTTCTTGGGCATTTGTATTCATTTTCTTAGATTATCTGAATAAATTTTCATCCACTCTTCCTTGCAAAATTGTTTTAATTCAGCTACAGTGAAGGATTTTCTGTTTAAATCAATTTAACATGTGAAGCATCTCAGCAAATTATATTTCTTTTTCTGAACCATTCAGAAGTAGATTGCTGTTATGTATTGCATAATTGTCCAGCTCCACAACTGTGCTTGAATTTAGGATTAAAATGATTGCCAGTCTTTTAGGATTTTCCATTTATAGAAAGTTTACGCAGCTCAATTGAGCTGCGTGACGAAGCAGCAGCAACTTCTCAATTAAAAATGACGGATTTGCTACAAAGTGATCACAGAAAATAGATGGTGATGGAAAAACTCGTGATGCCAATAAGCAAAGTTGATGTTGTCGGTTCTTCTGTATGAACATCTCATCTTTACTGTTAATATATTTTATTTTACTATACAGTAGCTTCTTGTTTGGTTATGTTTCGGTTTAATAATGTGGAAAATTTCTATTACGTTTTGTGACAAGACAATTTAAAATTGTTCAATAAATATTTAATTTAGAAAATTTATGGTCATTTTTAAAGAACCACCATTTTATTTCTGCTCTTAGGTTAAAACTAAGACAAACATAAAACATTTACAAAAATAGGATTGATGCATTTTCTTCTATTGGATGTTGAAGTTTGTGGGAAATGTAAAAAATAACAACAAACAAAAAAACCCACTTACATCCTTCTGTTGTGGAAATTCAATGCGAGATTTATTTTATGCAAAAAAAACCAAAGCTAAAGTCTGCATTTTGTAAATATCTAACTACATATATAAATTGTTATCCATTATTAAGATCCATTGTGGAAGCTCCAAAGAGCCACTTGGCCAATAGTTTAAACTTTACAGCTGGTAATCTTTAGGAAACAGGGCGCAGTTTAAATCCCTCATAGGATTCAGAAATCCTCTGTTAACAGAGTTAAAACGCAGCTTCATGACTCAGCTCAGCATGTTGTT
>CAEFZX010026773.1:0-14514 GCA_903066825.1 Alfaro cultratus
TGAGCCAAAAGTTCTAAGAAAAGCCTGCCGTATCAAATATGATACAAAAAATATATCATAAAATAAATGACATGGCAAAAATTTTTTTTTGATTTTGCTTCAAGGCTTCATAAGCATCCTAGTTCTAAAACATTAGAATTTTCTGACTATTTTTTGATGGGTCAGGCTTTACAGGGTTAAGCGGTAAAACGACGAAGTCAATGAAACGTTCAGACAGTCGCAGTTTTCTCATTACTCTGGAAATTGACTGCTGATTGTCTGGCTGGGATGTTTTCATGCAGCTCGTTGGAACCAGTTCAGGTGTAAATGAGCAGATTCTGAGCTGCAGTTCCTCTTGAGCAGGATGTTAGATGTTTAGGACATCCAAGATCAAGTTTGATTTGAGTTTTAGCAAAGATGAAACAAGATTTTTAATTCCTTTATAGTTAGGATTTAAAGGAATTACTTTGTTGAAGTGCAAATAATATCTTTGCTGTTTGTTGTGTTAGCTTAGGTTAAATTTAATGTGAGGAGTTTAGTCCTTGGAGTTTCAGCTCAGATAATATTGTTATTGTATTAAAAGACAATAAAATTTAAGGTGAATGTTCAGGAGAGCATCGGAGTCTCTTGGGCTCCACTGAGTCACTTTGAGACGTAAAATGTTATTAAAGCCAAACAGGCCGAAGATTTACAGGAAATTCAGTTTTTATAAGAACAGTGACGAGTTTCCATCTGAGGAAATAAAGTGTCAACACCTGAGTCTAAAGCATTTCCTGATGCTGAAGGTTCCCAGGCTTATAAACTACATTATGTAGACTTTTGATCAGTTTTGGTTACATTTCTCAAAAACATCAATAACCGGTTCAATCAATAAAAGCCAAAGTACAGATTATTTATTTATAAATTGCAATTTTGTTATAAAACACTTTTAAAAAAGAATTATATATATGCAACTGTTAAAATTGCACACATTATGGATGATAAATTGTCCCAGAAGTTATTGCGATAAAGTTGTTGTTTTGAGACGGTTTCCATTAATATAATAGAGATGGTATAATAATGCAAAGTCTCAAAGATCAATACATTTAAATAATAACAAGCATTTAACACAGGAACTGGAAGACATTTTAAATATCCAGAATAAACAAACAAAACAACAGAAACAACAAATAAAATGAATTATGAAGCAAAAATGTCCAGATAAAATCAAAACATCCGACTGAAAAATTTTATCATCCAGTTTTTGGTAGAAAGAGAAAAAAAACAACCCGATAAATCATGGAAATGGAAATTATTGAACTTGTTTTAATGTTTAATGCAATGAATTGATTTATTGCTCATTGGAATATGATTAGAGCCCAATTGTAGTATTTTAATAATAAAATAATTTAATCCCAAAATGAAAACAAAATGGCTCTAAAGACAAAAACAGGAAACGGCTCCAACCTGTTCATGATTCTCCTCCCTAACAGCTTCATTCAACGTTAAACTAAATAAACACTTTCTCTGTTCAGACTGAGGAGTTTCAGGTTCGGCCCAAACGTTGTCTGGACTCGACCCGGCGGACCAGCGGATCAACTCTGAGCAGAGTCAGACCTTATGAATCAGAACCGGTTCTGTAAAGACTCCATGTAAAGCAGCACATCTACAACCAGGATTGTTGCTACATCTCAAAATAACCTGATGTTCAAATCAAGATTTTAAAACCTGCGGAGTTACAACATCTACACTACAATACTGAGCAAATCGAAGACAGTTTTTCACTTAACAGATCATTTACAGTATTTATGTATTTCACTGCAGTTCTATTATCAATTTCAGCTAAAATATGAAAACATTTACAGTATAAACAGAATTAAAAAACTGTAATTCTGTCTGTAGCTAACAGGCTAAAGGGAACAAGGCGTTATGTGTTAAATTACCGTCCAAACAGTAAAGAGCTGCTGAGAATGTTGTAGTGTTAAAATCAGATCTGCAAACTTTGACTTTAAAATGTTTGTAACAGAGAAACTTCAGTTTTCCTGGAGGAGTCAGTGCAGGAAGCTTTGACAGCTCAGCAGCAGAGGACTGGTGACGACGGTACAGCTGACGACGCAGGAGTCACAAAGAGCCGCAAATAAACCGGCGGCCATCAATCACAACGTCTGTGTTCCCAAAAACCCCAAACAGTGAGTCATCAGAGGAAGAGGAGCGGGGCGAGGAGGAGGAAGAGGAGCGGCGATGCGGTTTTCATGACAGTTTTTTGTTATGTAACTTACTGTAGAGTTAGATTTTATTCCAGATACAAATACAGCGTTTTAAAGTTTACTCAAATAAACTTTAGATTGTTTAATAAAATAATAAGAAGTAAAGTTGGGATGTACAACCTTCACTGGACAGCTGTCCGTTTCATACTCCAGTCCAGCAGGTGGCGATGATGAGCCTGTTTTGTATCTAGCGACTCAGCTCCTGCAGACTAGCCAGCAGCAATTAGCAAACACCTGGTGGGACTGTTCATCAGCTGAGCTCATTATAGGAGCTACTTCTCAGAGCAAAACGTCGCTAAGGGTTAATAGAGGAGCCATTTTGGGACGACTTCCTGGAGGCGGAGCTTAAGAAAGAGCAGGAGTTTTTAAAGAGACAGAGGCCCAATTTCAAGGTGCTACATTAGGAAGTAATATTTCATTTAAGTCATATATAATATATAGCATTTTCATAACTACTGAAGGTAACATAGTTACTTTATTATGCTATAAAATGGAACTTACTGAAAATTACAGAACTGCTGGATTTAACCCTATTGAATATTAAGGTAACATGAAAATCAGACTTTGAATAAATTGTAAAAGAATTGATCATTGAGTAAACAGGAATACTGTTGGAAAACGTAACTGATGAAAAGTTTTCACTGATTTAAAGTCAGACAGTAAAATGATTTTTTTTTTTCTACAGTCTGTAAAAATCTAGACAAAAACTTCCTGAGTTCTGCCTCACAAAAATATCCAAACCCAGCAGCAATAATCCCTCTTAATACTTGGCCTTAGCCTTTATATTATATATTAGAATAAAACATGTTGAGGTCGCTGCTGAAGGTAAAAACCGTCCAGGTGAGGAAACGGGAACCTGCAGTAACAGTTTCTGGCCGTAGAGGGCAGAGTCGAGCTGCAGTCCAGCTCTCCATCACTGGACGGGGCTCAGAGCGAGGCATGACGGGAACATTTCCCCTCAGAAACCATCAGCAGCTCGGTTGTCGGTCCAACTCTCTGCAGGTTTCAGCTACAGAACTATCACTAACTCAGAACAAAGAAAAACAATCAGTTTGAAAGTAAAGGATGAAGATTCAGCTCAGAGCAGAGCATCTTCCTCCTGCTCCTCTTCATCTCAGCTATGTCTGCTCCTCCAGACTGGTTTAAATAAATCAATCTGTTCTGTTTCCCTCTCTGTTCTCCAGAACTCCTACTGGGCCGGGTCATTTTTCTTCTTCATGTAATATCTGCAGCAGTCGCGCTGAGGACGCTTTGATTTCCCATCGCTCAGCCAGTTGACATTTATTCCACAAACACTTGACATTTGGAAATGGTCTTCCTGTGTGAGGAACCTGCAGCCCCCGCTGCGCAGCGCCGTCCAGCCGTCCAGCCTTTGTACCGAGCAGCTGGACGGTATGGACCCGCTCCGCTCTCAAATTGATGCTTTCTGCAGAAAATCTGAAGCTTTCAGTCCAAACATGAATCTGAATGTCTGATCGATTTCCTCTCATCCACTTCAGGGCTGCTTGGTTTCTTTCAGTGATCTTAAAGGGGTAGTACTTCGCCCCTTTAAGATCAGGGAGCACAAGGAGCCTTTATGCTCTATATGTCTGACTTAAATTGAAATATTACTTTGTGATTCACATTGAAATTGGGTCTGTCTCTTTAAGAAGCTCCTGCTCTTTCTGAAGCTCCGCCTCCAGGAACATGGCTCCTCTATTAACCCTTTAGTGTCTTATAATGAGCTCAGCAGTTCCACCAGCTGTTTGCTAATTGCTGCTGGCTAGTCTGCAGGAGCTGAGTGGGGGCGGAGCTGTGTCTGGAAGGCGGGGCTACGTCCACCCAGGCGTTTGCACAGCTCAATGGTTGCCATGGAGATTGAAGGATTTCTCATGACAAAATCAAATCAACACTCCAGGTTTGTTTCTGAGGGAATAAATTTATAACATGATGGAAAGATTTTAAAAAAGTGACTTTTCCACGATACCAGGCCTCTAGAGCCGTTTTGCTGACTTACAGGTAGAAGTCAAAAGGAAGCAAAAAAAAAAAAGCATAATTATTTAAACATTAATTGTTTTATTCCACACATTTTCTCAGATGTCAGTAAAAGATTTATCTCAAATGAAAAGCGAATCCTGAACTGGACCCGCAGTTCGTCCTCTCCTGCTGTAAAGTCTCACTGTTCCCTCTGACTTTCACAGCTTGTCGTGTCATTTTTCCACACCTGCACTGCCCTCCTTCACCCTGCAGGCTGTGATTCCCATCAGAAACATTTTGTACCGGCAGGGTAGCGCTGTGTCCTGCGTTGAGCTCGGATCAGCGCCGGTTTCCTCGCAGCTGAGTGGAAGGAGGAGGAGGAGACCCTGCTGGTCATAATGAGTTCAAATCACAGAGAGCACAAACAAAACCTCCAAACCGCAGCCTGAGCTTCAGGCAGGTCGGCCGCTTCATTTGCATGTCAATGAGGAATCTGATCACATCTCAGCATTCAGCGTAACGCTCCACACCGGGACGGATGACTCTGATCTGGAAACCTCGGCAACAATGGCAGAAAGAGCAAACCTCAAAACATTAGATCTTTTTGGATGTTCTCCTCCCGACAGCATCGTGTTTCACTGACTGATAACAATGAGCAGGAATAAAGGGGACATAATACACATGATTCACTTTTTGTACATTTTTGTACGTCTGTTTGGGTTCAACATTTTCTAAAAACAAACCGCTAAACAAAGGGGAAAAAACACAAGCTGTCTTTTACTAATAAGTTTTATGGTGTCTGGAAAATAAGCAGTTTCAAAAACCTCTGAAATGACCTGTAACCTAGCAACCCCAGCCTGTTACCTAGCAACCCAAGCTGAGATCCAGCCTGTTTGCTCAGCTGGTTTTATCAATCAATCAATCAATCAATCAATCAATCAATCAATCAATCAATCAATCAATCAATCAATCAATCAATCAATCAATCACATTTTATTTGTATAGCACATTCATCAAAAAGGCATTTCAAAGAGCTTTACATCATAAACACAAAAACACAAAGTCATGCAGCATAGAATCAACAATCAAAACATTAGGATTTTATTGCTGTATAATGGCTGCTGGAAAAGACAAATGTTTCGTTGTTGGCTTATTGTCTAGAAACCACTTGCTGCATTCTTGTTGGTTGTGCAGGAGGCTCTACTTTTGCTTTTCAAAGATATATGGCTGTAAAGCTGCGCATCAGTTTGCAGCCATTTTCGTGTGCGAGTGTAAACGTTGAGTTGGGGGCGTGGCCAGTCGCTTACCTGGATTTAAAGTGACAGCGGTCCTAAAACATCTGAAAACAGGCAGAACTGAGCAGAATAAAATCTGATTATCTGAGAATGCCTTTGTGCCAAAATGTAATGAACATGTTTTGTATAGACCATAAACCTAGTTGGAGGCTAGTGAAAGTAAATCAGTGATTCCTCTTGTGAAGGAGCGGCTCAGACAGCAGCAGTGGGTTTCTCAGGCAACACTAACAGAGTTTCTGACTGCGGGAGCCGATGACTCATCGCTGTAGCCGTTGTACGAGCGGCGCATCAATCAGCCTCTCCTGATGGGAGCAGATGGCGTGTGGCAGCCCAACCAGTGAAGACGACTGGGTGTGTGTGTGTGTGTGTGTGTGTGTGTGTGTGTGTGTGTGTGTGTGTGTCAGATGAAGACCGGTGCAAACAGCAGCATGACGCTGCAGGACAGCAGCGGCTGGTCGGAGCTGGAGGTCCAGCTGAGGACCAGCAGCGGGACGCTGGGATTAGAGATGTGTGTGATCTGAGTAGATCCCAGTTAATCCAATTAGAGTCCAATGAGAAGTCTGGAGTGAGAAACAGAAAACATGCTCATACAAAAAACTGCAAAGTTTGTAATAAATGGGTTCAATGAGGAAAATGCATTTGAAACGAATAAACTCTCAGATGTTTCCTGATAGTCCAGGAGATTCGGATCGATTGGGGATCAGAGTTGCAACATGTTTCACATTTCCAGCCGGTCTGAGTCAAAAACAACCAAACATTTTGAAAAAGCTGTTCCCCTCCTGGCCTGTGGGGGCGCTGCACCAAGAGCCACTGAAGGAAACCACACAAAAACCTCTGGAGACACTGAGAGCAACTTCCTTCTTCAAGAAGTGTAAAGAACCATGGAGCCGCAACAGATTTTAGCGTTTGTTGGATTTCTCTTTTGTGTTGGTAAAAAAACACGACCCCTTTCTCCTGCTAGCGCTAGGCTAGCTTGTTTGTTTTGGTTGTATTTACCCAGAATGCCCTGCAAAGTTATTGTTTCGCTGCCATTACGACATTTAGCAGCACAGTCATAAGGATGAGTGACAGCACTAAGCTCCTCCTCCTGCCTCTGATTGATTGTTTTTGGTGCGTTTCTTCAGGTGGCAAAATTAGTTTGATCTTTTCACAGATTATCTGTGTTACTTTTTATAAAGGTTATTTACTGCAGCTTTAGCTAAACTAACCTTAAATAAAACAGGACTTACTGAAACTGGCGGCCCCCAGCGGCCTCCTGTGGCCCCCAGCAGCCTCCTGTGGCCCCCAGCGGCCTCCTGTGGCCCCCGGCGGCTCCCTGTGGCCCCCAGCGGCTCCCTGTGGCCCCCGGCGGCCTCCTGTGGCCCCCAGCGGCTCCCTGTGGCCCCCAGCGGCCTCCTGTGGCCCCCGGCGGCCTCCTGTGGCCCCCAGCGGCTCCCTGTGGCCCCCAGCAGCCTCCTGTGGCCCCCAGCGGCTCCCTGTGGCCCCCGGCAGCCTCCTGTGGCCCCGGCGGCCTCCTGTGGCCCCCAGCAGCCTCCTGTGGCCCCCGGCAGCCTCCTGTGGCACCCGGCAGCCTCCTGTGGCCCCCAGCAGCCTCCTGTGGCCCCCGGCGGCCTCCTGTGGCCCCGGCGGCCTCCTGTGGCCCCCGGCGGCCTCCTGTGGCCCCCGGCGGCCCTGGCTCCTGCATGTGGCCGCTCTCTCTCCCCTGGACTGGCTGTGGGGCAGCAGGTCTGAGCCTCTTCCAGGTTCTTCCTGGTTTCTTCATGAGCTGGAAGGACAGCAGGCGAAAGCAGCCGGCAGGAAACTACAGTTTGTTGTTTCTTTGAAAGCTGAGCTGCATTTCATTCCTGAAAGCCGACATCAGGACAGATCTGCATCTAGTTTGTCCCTGTAAATGAACCCATCTGTGCTGCCGTCAGCAACTGACTTCAGAGACGAATCATCTGCTGCTTTTCTAACTTCCAGTACAAGCTAGCTGTGCTGAGGTGCTAAAGCCAAGCGACTGCAGCATTATTCCACATTGTTAAAGGCTACTGCTGCTTTTCTAACTTATTGTATCAGCTAGCTGTGCTGCAGTAATAATCCTGGCTTCTATAACAAATATGATTTTATTTCTATCTAAAGCTGTGCTTCAGTTTTCACTAACACTTCCAGTCATGAATAAAATAAAGTCACAAAACAATCACAATAAAAAGCAATAAATTAAATTCAATAAATTAAATTCAAGATAAGAATATATTTACGGTACAAGTTTCCTCATATCATTGGTTAGAACATTAATTAATAATGTTTCTTTTGTTTATTACGATTTGAAATGTTCTCAGTTTACTTATGTATGTTTAAATCCAGGTGATTTACTCCAGACCTGACCGAGCGTGAAACAAATACTGCGGCTGATGTTTGCATGCGTGGCTGGAAGAGCCGGACACTCAATAAACGGTGGGGAGATAATAAATTGCTCACTGTAGCGCAAAATAATCAACAGCCAACAAATAAATCACAGGAACACGAACCGCAGCAGGCAGAGTCTGAACGTCTAATGTTCCGAGGAAGAAGAGTTTTCTCTCTGCAATAAATGAGAAAACAGTTTCACTCAAATGTTTTTCTTCTGCTCCATATTCATGTTCGCCTGAATTGGCTGAAATTAAACACACACATTTCAAAAACAACAGAAAAAGAGTATAAACGATGTTTTCTGATGTCAGAATTGACATTTAAATCAATATTCTACCAATTATGGAAAAATGTTTAAAACCACTAGAGAACAAACTCTTCATTCTTGCACACATCATGCTTGGAAGTAAAAATCACAATTAAATGCAGCTCTGTCATCTTTAGGGAGTTTAAATATACTGAAAAATACTGACTTTGTAATCTCTGCTAATCATCATTTGTATGTGGCAAAATAAAACATTTTTGACATCAGAAAATATGCAGTTTGTTTTCTGTAAATATGTGAAATTAATCTGGAGATGTAGCAGGTTTTTTGAAAATATTTACACCTTCAGGATTTAAAAAAAATAAAATATTTACACCTTAGTGGCCACATTTTCCCCTTCAGTCAAACCTCAGACCTGCAGCCTTTCCTAAACCTTCTCTGATTAGATTTTAGCTCCCTGCCTGCCAATATGTTTCTTCATCTTTATTTCATCATCTCATGTATAAGACCCACCGCCGAGTGCTTGCAGCCACCATAACCTCTGACCCCGGCGCTGTTTTTGATGTTGCTAATGCTGCTAATCTGTCTGCGGCTCCACTGGAGCCTCGACACACACAGACAATAAGCAGATTTCCTCTTTTCATTTACAGAAAGGAAACACAGACAACCACATGCTGAGAGATTCCTGCATCTGCTGCTGCAATATACACACACACACACACACACACACACGCACGCACACACACACACACACACAGATGCGGTCCCATCAGGTCAGCCCTCCTGGATCTGTGTTATTACATCTGGCACAGCGCGGAGCAAATCCCTTCCATATTTTCTTTTTTTAAGTTAGCAGGACAATGAAAGAGAAAGGAGATTAGCGCCTATAATCCGTGTGTGTGTGTGTGTGTGTGTGTGTGTGTGTGTGTGTGTGTAGGTGTGTGTGTGCGGTTCTGGTATCTGTACCTGCTTGTGTTTCGGCGTTGATGTGAAGCTGAAATGAAGCTAACTGAAGCGTGGCGGGTCGCCAGCAGCTCTCAGTCGTCCTCCTTCACTGAACGGAGAGAATGACGAAGTGATGATGGAGAGAAGAAACAGGAAGCAGAAACAACGCAGCATGAATCCGTCACAAAACGACGGCTCAGAGAAATCTGTGTTCACTGAGAAATCCTGAGAATCAGCAAAGCAGCAGGACAGTGATAACATTCAGACTGTTTCAAACTCAAATCGCATTTTGTTTTGTTTTTAATATGGAAGTAAAGTGGTGAAATTTTTCAGTAACCACAGTAATAAAAATTCTATATAAATAAAATATGACTTAAGAGAAATGTTGCTTTACCAGCGTTGCCCTGAGAAAGAAGGAGCTCCTATAATGAGCTCAGTGGATGTTCGCTAATTGCTGCTGGCTAGTCTGAAGGAGCTGAGTGGAGGCGGAGCTTTGTCCTTGAAGGCGGGGCTAGGTCCACCCAGGTGTTTAGTGCAGCTGAATGGTTGCCATGGAGATTACAGGATTTCTCCAACATGCATGAAAGAATCAAAGCAACACTTGATGAGGGAATTAAATTATAGCATAAAGGAAAGATCAATAAAGTCCGTTTTACGTGATACCGCCCCTTTAAATTGACATTTTTCTGCTTTTGTGTCAGACGATTTATATTTGTCAGAAATTCCACTTTAAAATAAAAACATGTTCAGAGGTTAGCTGGGCGTTTGAGGGCAAACTGACTGATTTTTATGCATCTTAAACGATCCTGCATCTGCAGCAAAAGGCAGCAGCATTTTCAAACCTCCAGCAAAGTTTAAGACTTTGTGATCTGACAGGTGAGGTTCCTTCTAAGTCACCTTTGTGATGTAAACGCTTCCCAGCTGAAACTAATTATAGACCACCTGCCCACTTCGCTCCCTCCAGGTTTAACTGGGAGAGAACCGACACGCCCAACAACTGGACCCCTGACCCGTCAATCAAACCCGCTGCAACAAAACAACAAAAAACGGGCAGAAAGAAGGTCGATTCAGGAAGAGAGCTTTTAGGTGTTGGGAGTTTGGAAGTCTTGGTAATGTCTGTCAGGTGCAAAGCGAATGGCAGACAAAGTGTCAGGTTATAAACTCACTTCACTGGAGGATAATAAAAGGTTTGTGCGTTTTCCATTCCCCTGCTGCACGGCCTGTTGCTTTACTTATGGAGAGACGGAGGAAGCCACAGCCTGAGGAGGAGCAAACAAAAAGTTCAGCACATGTAGCTCTTTCTTATTACACTCACTTTTCCCACATTAAACTGCAGTTTATAGTTCAACCCAAGCAGAATATCTGGAGAAAAGTGAATTTATTCTCTGAATTGATCAGATGTGCAGTGAGTGTTCAGCCTTCAGCTTGTAGCCAACATGGCGGCCGGTTCGTATGCAGGATGCAATAAATATTTACCTACGGAGAGCCATTTGTGACAATACAGTCAAAAATTAACAGCAATAATATGGATTATGGATTTAGCTAGCTAAACGTTAGCTAGCTAGCTAGCTAACATTCCCTACCTAAATGTTTAATTAGCAAACTAAATATTTAGCTTCTGACTTTAGTTGGTGAGCTAAATGCTAGCTAAATATTCTAACAAAATGTTAAGTCAGATATACAGTCAGCTAGCTAAAAAATAGCTAACTAAATATTAAGCTTAAAAAACAAAATATTTATTCTAAAAACTAGCTAAATATTTAGCTAATATGCCAACTAATTGCCAGATAACAGGAAGTGGACTATGAAAATAAAAGCTCTATTTAAAGTCCTGCTGGTGAGATTAGTTGGCTTCGTGTTGGTTCTGTTGCTGTAGATCCGTTGGTTTAATGTCTGTATTGCGGTTAAAACATCTCATCCTTCGCAGGTCAAGAGGAAGACGATGAAGAGCTGCAATGAGGAAGGATGGAAAAAAAATCAGTTTTCTGTCCCAAAGGCAGAAATAAAGCGCGAGAGTTTGAGAATTTTACTAGTAGGAAGGAAAAAATATTATTTTCAGAACGGAGTTTTCCTGTTTTAAGCAGAACGGCGCTGATCCAGTCAGATGATGATGATGATGATGAAGCAACTTAGACTCAGAGAGAAAATAAGGAACTAGAAAAATGACCAAACTGCAGCATAATAATTAGTAAATATCTGACAGGAGCAGAATAAGAGCTTACATCGTTTTTCAACAGATTTTCCATCATTTCATTGAATAAAACGTTTTTTTTGTTCCTGATCTGAACCTGAATCAGCTGTTTTAAATGAATCTGTGTCTGTAAATAAAATGCAGTAGAACAGATTTTCACGTCATTCCCCTGCAGAGACATGCAGACGCCTCCTGCTCCCAACAAACCAAAGATTATTTTCTAACTGGAGCTGTGAAGCGTCTGAACGGAGCTCGATAAACCAGCAAAAATCTCCTCCATAAAAACACATTTACCCTTAAAACCAGGATGTTTTTACTGAGATTAGGGATTTACATCCATAATAAAGTAAATCCTCCTCTGTCAGCTGACCATTTGAACTCATTATTATGAAAGTCTGCAGTAGCTGATCGCTGTTTGGCGTCGTGAAGCGTGAATCTGCCCTGTTCTTTAACTGGGAGAACAAGCAGCACTTCCCCTTTCATCATTTCTCCTTTTCATTCGACGGCCACACGGTTCCGGTCGGCGTCCCGACGATTCGGTTCAAACCCAGCCGCGCCGTAATTCACCACACAAAGGCGAACAAAGACGCGGCTCCCCTCGGGTCTCTTTATCTTCCTTGCTTTAATTGAGCCACTCCATCAAAGCGCTGCGTCGTTTTAATTTCCCCTCATTACCTTTTCTATAACTTAGCGGCTCTCCGACGGAGACCAGCCACTTTTAAGATGAAAATGAAAGAGTCGCTCGGGGCAAGACATTAAAACGAGAGAACGGCTCACAGAGCTGCTCTTTGCTAACAACAACGTCTGTGGAGGATTTTTGACCTTTGACCTCTCAGATGGGAGACGTTGTGTTAGAATAAGAAGAAAACTGGATGTTGTTCTATTTTCTTTTAATTTCCTCCAATAAATATGAAGCATTTGATGCTTGCACAGCCCTCTCATGGTCATGGGATATTATTTTAGTCATTTGGGCTTTGACTAGGCCTTTGCAGCGCTTTCATTCTTTCATTTTTCCACCGTTCTGTTGTAGATCTGATGCTGATTTGGACCGCTGTCCCGTTAATGACCCAGTTTTATCTGTTTCCACATTTGATTCTGGAAACGTTTTCATCTCCTGCAACTCGAAACCTAAACAGTATTTACAGGCTGCACCGATTAATCGATTACCTTTAATTATCAGAGATCAACGATCGGCCGATTCTTGCATGAGAAACTGATCTTATCTGCTGCTGCAAAGGCCTGAAAATCAGCTGCTGTCCCTGTTAGAGACCAAGAAACTGGTACCGTCAGACCAGGATTCTCCAAAAAAACTGATCAGCTTGAAATTTACAATCGGTCACTCCTACAACCGTTTAAAAATATACAGAGCTTACCACATTTTACACTTTTTAATTTGATAAAATGGAATATTTTTAGGAATTTATGATGAACTACAATTTGGAGTAAAAAATAAACCCAAAGAAAAACATCAAATTTACCAAAAAAACAAAAAAAACATTAAAAATATGATCTTAAATGGACCATTATTTAAGGAAAATGCAAAAAGAAAAAAGAAAAATATTGTGACCTAATAGTAAAGTATTAATTCTAATTTAATCACTAAAAAAGTATTTTTTTTGTAGCTTTAGTGTCAGTTCAGTGTGAAAAACAGAATGTGAGCTTAAACTTGTGCTCATATGTATAAACTCTGCTCTGTGACCAAAGCTATTCAGAACCACTGTGGCCCATTAGCAGAACCACATGCAGTTCTGCTGGTCTGAACTGGACATTTTTATCTTTTACTGGTAAACCTCTGGATGGAGGGAGCTCTGTGAAAGAGCAGGGCGTTCTGACAGCTTTCTATCTTTTCTAAAAACTCATTTTAGTTCATAGTTTAGCGCAGCTGTCCATGTTTAATCTGTTAATAAAACAGAAATTATTTGAAAAGTTTCCATCAACACGCTCTGCTCTTCATCCAGAAGCTCTTTTTTTTATTCCTTTTTGTTTAAATAAGAGTTATACAAACACAGAGTAAAAAACAAACACCAAACTGAATCCTTGAACTTCATTTTCCTCCTGTCACCTGTTGTAAACGGCTCTTCTGCAGGCCGTAAAGCCCACGACCTTCTGGAGCAAATAACTGAAGACTCAGCTGCTCATAAAGCTGCAGGCTCCAGGTCCGGACGCTTCCTGGTTACCAGAGCACATCGGCGCCGTGTCGTGTTTGTGGGTCCGGTTCAGGTGGGCTCCTGTTTACCGGAGCAGGAAGCAGCAGGCGCTCAACTCGTGACATCAGCCGCTTTAATGACGTCATTTTACCAGGAGATAAAAGATCAAACTGGCTTCAGGATGATTTCAACCCAAAAGAAAATAAAATTTTATTTAGAACCAAAACGACAGAGTTTACCAGCAGGTTCAGTTCATATCAGTTATATGGATTATGATATGATCCAAACTCAGTTCTGATCTGATCATCAGCGTTGCCCCATCAGCGTGGCCCCATCAGCGTGGCCCATCAGTGTGGCCCCATCAGCGTGGCCCATCAGTGTGGCCCCATCAGCGTGGCCCCATCAGCGTTGCCCCATCAGTGTGGCCCCATCAGCGTTGCCCCATCAGCGTTGCCCCATCAGCGTGGCCCCATCAGCGTGGCCCATCAGCGTTGCCCCATCAGCGTTGCCCCATCAGTGTGGCCCCATCAGCGTGGCCCATCAGCGTTGCCCCATCAGTGTGGCCCATCAGCGTGGCCCATCAGTGTGGCCCCATCAGTGTGGCCCCATCAGTGTGGCCCCATCAGTGTGGCCCATCAGTGTGGCCCATCAGTGTGGCCCATCAGTGTGGCCCCATCAGTGTGGCCCATCAGCGTGGCCCATCAGTGTGGCCCCATCAGCGTGGCCCATCAGTGTGGCCCATCAGTGTGGCCCATCAGTGTGGCCCCATCAGCGTGGCCCATCAGTGTGGCCCCATCAGCGTGGCCCCATCAGCGTGGCCCATCAGTGTGGCCCATCAGTGTGGCCCATCAGTGTGGCCCCATCAGTGTGGCCCATCAGTGTGGCCCCATCAGCGTGGCCCCATCAGCGTTGCCCATCAGCGTTGCCCCATCAGCGTGGCCCCATCAGCGTGGCCCCATCAGCGTTGCCCCATCAGCGTTGCCCCATCAGTGTGGCCCCATCAGTGTGGCCCCATCAGCGTGGCCCAATCAGCGTGGCCCATCAGTGTGGCCCCATCAGCGTTGCCCCATCAGCGTGGCCCCATCAGCGTGGCCCCAGA
>CAEFZX010026774.1:0-17810 GCA_903066825.1 Alfaro cultratus
CTCCTCAAAGCTGCTCTGGAGCTTCATGTTGGGTAAACTAGCAGCTCGGGGTAAGATACTGACGTCTAGAGGAGGATCTTGATGAATCAGAGAACAGAGGGGAGAAGGAGACGAGTTACTGCGGTCTCTTCTTCTGAATCCAGATCCTGAAGCCTGGCGAAGGTCAGTAGAGGCTGATGTGTTTGGGACGGAGTCGCTCTGAGTTGGATCAGAGATAATCTGACCCATTGAACAGCTGATTGTTTTCTCCTCAGATGAATCTGTGGTGAGAGGCTGTAGGGGAACTTTGCCACGTCTGCTATTCTTTTCCGCTACTTTCTTGCGATCAGATTTAGTCATCATTGGTTTCTTCAGGTGACTCTTCAGAAAAGGTCCTGATACTCCACCCATAAAACTGATCCTTTTCTCCTTCAGTTGCTCCTTTGGACTGAGGTTCTGTTGGGTCGGTCCACAGGATCTTCTGACTCCGGCAGCAGAAAGACAAACCCGTCTCTCCCAGACGATGCAGGAGCTGCTGTCTGTCAGAAACAGTCTGACGTATCTCATCATTTCCTCATAAACCACCTGGAACGTTGGGACGTAGTTTTCATTGGATTCTGCATCAAACTCAGCTTCTTTGGGCTGAACCAGAACCGAGTCGCCACCAGGAGAGACAGACAGAGAGTAAACCTGATTCGGCTGCAGTTCACAGTGTGAAGGCGTCTCCAGGAAAATCTCATTATTGTCTAATTTCTTCCTACAATGCAGCACATTGTTGAGAACAACGTTTTTTGGCAGCACCAACACATTAATCTCATATTTAGACTCAGGATCAGCTGGAGGTTTGTAGAACAGCAGAACCAAGGCTCGGACCGGGTCAGGAGGAGAATCTTCATCCTTGACGTTCTCAAAAGCAGAAAACCTTTGAAGTGTAGAAATTTTGTTTATTCTCTCTGGTAGTTTTCCAAAGTTTTCAGAACGACAGACGTTAGCACCATCGTTGCAAACAGTTGGTTTCTTTTCCTCAGACGCGTCGTCGTCTTTGGGTCGGTTCTGACACTCAGAGCTCTTTGTGACATTTGAGTCGATTACATTTCCTGTTTCTTTTTCTTCTTGACCCTCAGAAATGTTTTCAGATGATGATCCTTCCAGACGCTTTCTCTTTAAGTTTCGCTTCATTTTCTAAGTTTTGTCCTTTCAATTTTCTTGAACATCAATAATTCTTCATTCTTGTTTTTCCTGTTAAACATTCATTAGATCCTGGAACCTGAGAAATCAAAGACAGAAATTAATGTATCCACCTTACATATGTAAAATCTGTTATATAACGTCAAAAAGAAACGACTTGCCTCCAAACTATAGTATGAATTTTATCTGAAAAAAAAGTAATATTCCACTGCAGCAAAAGTTTGTAAAATGTTCACTGATACTTTATAAGTGATCAATCAAAACTTCTGAATATGGAGTGTTTCTAAAACATCAACTTCTACTTTATGTTTCAGAAACAGACACACGAGTCAGAACAATGAGCACACACACACACACACACACACACACACACACACACACACACACACCTTTAAGCCCATCTGAAGTTTTCTTTGTTTTCTGCTCTATTTGTATGAAATATCTAGAGCACTTAAAAAATAAGTGAGGATTTAAACCTTGTTTAATAGTGACAAAGATGACAGAGTGAAATTAAACTGGCTTTATAATAAAGCTTTTATAAATCTAAGGTTTGCTGATCACAAACTGCGTCCAAATAATTCAGTCATTAATGTAAAATAATCAGTTTCACGTTTGAAAAGTCTAGTTTTAAACTAGAGCAGATTAGTGACGTCAGGGTGATAGAAAATGGACAGGAGTTGAACTCAGCCATTTCCCTAAACTTCACTTTAGTCACACATTTAACTGTTGTACAAACTTCATATGAACTAACTGATACAATAAATCAATCTACTAAAACATAATGTGGCCAAACTGTTGAAGTTTGACTTACATTTCCTCATTGTTCTGACTCGGGTGGATCCTCCTCAGGTGTCGTTCTTCCTGAATGTTTTTATCCTTTTAACTGCTAAAGAGAAACTGGTTGTTAACAGGAAACCGAACTAATGACTCGGTAGAAACTCCTGACCGAAAGAAAGAATCATATAATTAGATAAATGTAGGCAGGTTTAAAAGAAAAAAAACAGGCCGTTACATAACTCTTCCTCGTTTGAGGTTTTTTCTCTGCTCTTAAACCAAAGGTTTACTGAAGGATAACAAACTAAATAAAGCGGTCATACTGCCACCTGCTGTACAAGAGTAAAACTGCACTCTATCGTCATCCTGTCTTCCCTCCACCTGGTTTCACCAACACAAAGTAACTTCCAGGTTTTCCTCACATCTTCTGGGTCTCTGTTAGTTTGTTTCTTTTCCCTCTCTTTCTATTTCTAAACTTTCTCATTTCATATCCATGTATTTCACAGTTTATCATTAAATGCTTCACATTTCTATTAGATTTAGCTTTAATGGTCAAGATTGTCAGAGTTTTACTTGCAGAGCTCACAGACATCAAGTATAAATGTCCAAACTTTAGAGAGAAAATAACTTAATGAATAAAATGAATTATATATAATTAAATGTGTGTATAACTATTTCTTTACATAAGACAGTGAAAAAAGGACGGATTGTTACACTACTGGTGCTGAATGTGTTCATTTTGTACATCAGAGACAACATGAAACTGACATGAAGGTAAAAGTTTAGGCAGCTTGTGTCCAGGATGTGTGGGGTCTGCAGATATGCTAACTGCTTTTTTCTGACCTTTAATAAATGCTTGTTGCAAACTTTAATTTTCAATGTTGGTTTAAATTTTACACGAAAATAAGAAGCTTTATTTGTAATAGTTCTATAATGAAGTATTTTTACTTACTTTCCATAAATAGAAATAAAAAGATGTGAAATAAACCATAAAGAGCAAAACCAACAACTCATTAACACATCTTCTAATTTTATTTTTTGATATTTTTCCAAAGCGGCATCTTCACTTTAATGTTGCAAATATTAGTCCTAATTCTATTTCTAACAATAAAGTAAAAAGTTAATTATAAATTAAAAACATTACAGGATACATTTGATTAAAACCAGAGTTGTGTAGATACATGCAAACAATTATTCTCTGTATGTTTTTCACTTCTATATTTACATTGAATTATAACATTTTGAGACAAAATACTCAACAAATAAATGTATATAAAACATTCCCAATTAAACTTCAAACATTTGTCCGTTTTGGAGGCTTGATCCAGGATTCGTCCAGAAATCTGATGTAAAGTATTTTATTTAGTTTTTCCTCACAAAGAGGCAGACAGTGAGCTCTAAACAGAGCCGCTTCAACATTATAGGTGCAAACAAACACATTAGATTTCCAACATAACCAAAAACAATAATAATAATAATAAATAACACTGTGCTGGATCATTTTGAGCTTTTAAGTTTTTATGAAAATCTTGCTCCGCCTATAAACTTTTCTTCCCTTTTTCACTTCCTGCCAATCCTCCAGCCCTGTGCAGTTTCCTCTCTTTGTCCTGCTTCTCAGTTTTTAGGATTTTTCTCTTTATTGTTTGGTTTTTGCTGTTATGGAGCCGAAGATTTGCCCGTCCAGGTAACTTTCCATTTTTTCCTGTACATAACTCTGACCTGTGAGCTTCAGTGTTATAAGAGAGAAGTGTAGATATTATAAAGCCGTGTTTGGATTGATCTGTTTCTCTGCGTCAGATTGAAAGTGTCTGGAGAAACAAACTGAAAGCAGAGACATGTTGAAGAGCTGACAGTGATTTAGTTCAACTCATCCTGGTGAAATTCACAAACTTACTTTACACCATCGTCTGGAATGACAACAAATGTTCTGTACAACTTTAGCGCGGTTCTAACCTTCTGGGAGGTTCTAGAGCAGCTTAATGATGCTGATTTTATGTCCCTGGTAATAAGAAGTTGCCATGAATGACTAAAACCATCAGTTGCTATTTTACCCATATTTGCAGGATCTTCCACCACCTTTTCTCTCCCTCCTCACATCCAGCTTCACTATTGTCTGCTAAAACCTCCTTTACTTTATCCATCAGATCGTTTACTTGACTTGTATCTGAGTTCTTATTTTCAAATAAAACGCACCTCCTGCCACACGTTTCAGCTATTTCTCTCAGATCAGGCTGGCATTCATGTAAAAAGCTTTCCCAGCTCACGGCGGCCCGCCTCAGATCGTCTCCATGAGCGAACAGGATGATCATTTGTTCACTGACTTTTCTTCCAAACATTTTCTTTAACTTTGTCAGGATGTTTCTCTCCCCGTCTGTAAATCTGCTAACCTGGAGGACAAGAACAAACGCGCTGGATGTGACCCACAGAGATCTGTGCAACCTTTCAGAAGTTTGTCTCGGACTGATGATTTCATTTCATCATCAAACCCATCAGGAGTATCAATCCCTCGAACATGAAAACCGTCTGTCATCGTTTCTTCCAGCCGGCACTTTGTGGTCTCCGGTTTTGAGCTGCTCTTTGCCAGAAACAGTTTCTGTCCAAGGATTGTGTTCCCAGTCCTGCTTTTTCCAGTCCTGACATTCCCAGTAGGACAAGATTCACTGGGCCTGAAAAATGTAAAATAAAAATGAATATTTATTACCACGACATTCATCTACCTTCTAAATAAAAAGTAATTGAGTTGCACATTTTCTAATCTTTAAGGACAAAAAATCTCTTTTAAAAAAAGGTTTTACATCTAGAATTTAGATTTAATTTAGAAAAAAAAACAACCTTGTAATATTATGAGGGGAATTAAAGATACAAACTTACCATTCGTTGTTATTCGCCTGTTAAAGTTGAATCAGAAAAATTGTGGATCTTAAGGAAGAAATAAAACAGAAAACTTTATATTTTTAATGTTATTTTATATTCATTTTATTTTAGAATCTAATGTCTAATAATGAAGAAAAATCTACTTTAAATTCTATGAATAGATAAATAAGGAAATTATTGAAAATACTAGAACAATTTAAATAATAACATTGGTATATTAAACACAAACAGCGACAAATATTTTCTTTTTTTCATAACATTATTTTAGATTTTTAGATTTAAATACTAAATCTAAGGCTACAATAGTGAATATCATTGTTTTAAATTCTAATTCTTGATCAGAAGAACCAAAGAAATAAAGTGAAATAAAACTGTGTGGATTTACTGGTCTAGGGTCAGAACTGGACTCAGGTGAGAACTGGACTCAAGTGAGAACTGGACTCGGGTCAGAACTGAACTGGACTCCGGTGAGAACTGGACTCGGGTGAGAACTGGACTCGGGTGAGAACTGGACTCCGGTGAGAACTGGTCTAGGGTGAGAACTGGACTCGGGTGAGAACTGGACTCGGGTGAGAACTGGACTCAAGTGAGAACTGGACTGAGGTGAGAACTGGACTGAGGTGAGAACTGGACTCGGGTCAGAACTGGACTCAGAACTGAACTGGACTCGGGTGAGAACTGGACTCAGGTGAGAACTGGACTCAGGTGAGAACTGGACTCGGGTGAGAACTGGACTCAAGTGAGAACTGGACTGAGGTGAGAACTGGACTGAGGTGAGAACTGGACTCGGGTCAGAACTGGACTCAGAACTGAACTGGACTCGGGTGAGAACTGGACTCAGGTGAGAACTGGACTCAGGTGAGAACTGGACTCGGGTGAGAACTGGACTCAAGTGAGAACTGGACTGAGGTGAGAACTGGACTGAGGTGAGAACTGGACTCAAGTGAGAACTGGACTGAGGTGAGAACTGGACTGAGGTGAGAACTGGACTGAGGTGAGAACTGGACTGAGGTGAGAACTGGACTCCGGTGAGAACTGGTCTAGGGTGAGAACTGGACTCCGGTGAGAACTGGACTCAGGTGAGAACTGGACTCCGGTGAGAACTGGACTCCGGTGAGAACTGGACTCGGGTGAGAACTGGACTCGGGTGAGAACTGGACTCGGGTCAGAACTGGTCTAGGGTGAGAACTGGACTCGGGTCAGAACTGGACTCGGGTCAGAACTGGACTCGGGTGAGAACTGGACTCGGGTCAGAACTGGTCTAGGGTGAGAACTGGACTCGGGTGAGAACTGGTCTAGGGTGAGAACTGGACTCCGGTGAGAACTGGTCTAGGGTGAGAACTGGACTCGGGTCAGAACTGGACTCGGGTCAGAACTGGTCTAGGGTGAGAACTGGACTCGGGTGAGAACTGGTCTAGGGTGAGAACTGGACTCCGGTGAGAACTGGTCTAGGGTGAGAACTGGACTCGGGTCAGGATGTTTTATATGAACCTCCTGGAGGCTGAATGAGAGGGAGGTCTGACTTTACAGAGGGTATAAATAGCAGACAGACTTTGTTTATTCATTTCTGTCTGATGACCACATTAAAGACAACATGGCTTCATTTATAGCTGGGAAGCAATTCTTTATTTTCCTGCTTCTGCTCCATAAATGTTTGTGCTTTGAACAAACAATACAGAGCTGATGGAATTAAAACAACCTAAAATAAAAGATCTAATCAGAAACTGTAAATTGTTGCAGGTCGATCTCTGAGAGTTGTGATGATTGGAAGAACAGATGTTGGTAAAAGTGCCGTTGGAAACACAATTGTGGGAGGAGAACAGTTTGAATCTCGTCCAGCTGCAGTCGGTGACAACGACCTGCCAGAGAGAAGGAACAACGTGGAGAGACAGATTAGTTACTGTGGTGGACACACCTGGATCCTGGACACTCACCAACAGAAGAGTTCATTCAGAGAGACAGTCAGGTGTGTCCAGGTCTCCTGTCCAGGTCTCACGTCTTCCTGCTGGTGATCCAAGCTGGAAGATTCACCAGAGAAGAGAAAAACTCAGTGGAGGCCCTGCAGGAGCTGTTTGGTCCCAGAGCGGACCAGTTCATGATGGTCCTGTTTACCCGCGGTGGAGACCTGGACTCAAGCATTCAGGACTCCGTGACAGAAGGTGAACCGGAGCTTCGGAGAGTCATCCGAAGATGTGGGAGCAGATTCCACGTCTTTGAAAACACCAGCAGTGACGGAGAACAGGTGGAAGATCTGCTCAGGAAGATGGAAGAGATGCTGGCAGCAAACGGAGGAACCTGCTGCACCAATGAGATTTATGAAGAGGTGGAAGCAGCCAGCAGAGCTGCACGACCAGTACAAGAAAACCAGTACGGTTCATTGCTTCACTGGTGCGTCGCATCAGGAATTTTCTAAATATTCTTAACAGAGATTTAAAATATTGTCCTAAAGCTGATATAATAAATAGAGTAGAATGGCTACAGTACTTATGAAAATTATATAGAAAAACTTTGAGACTCCAGCAAAACTTGTTGTAGCAAAATTAGAAGAAATGATTAAATACTGAAAATGATGTAACTGTGTTAAAGTCTGTACTTCTATTCATCTGAGTGTCTGTTATCTATTTTCTGCTTTTGTTTCCCCTGATTATATTTCATATTCATGTCTTCAAATATAAACCACAGCAAATCTACAGCTTCATTCACAGTAAATCCTGTTTTTCCTCTTCTGCCTGAAGACTCTGACCTCGTCTCCTTGGTTTTTGTCCACTATCAGACTAAAGGCTCTTTATAATTGAATC
Organism: Alfaro cultratus; assembly: GCA_903066825.1. NCBI lineage: Eukaryota > Metazoa > Chordata > Actinopteri > Cyprinodontiformes > Poeciliidae > Alfaro > Alfaro cultratus. Next base: position 7,614 of record CAEFZX010026774.1, read on the forward strand.
GCTTTGATCTTCCCAAAATCTTTGAACTTGATTAGTCTGTGGGAACAGGAAACTGGGAGGAATGAACTGGGCATCGTCTCACCCAATGCAGCTGCTGCATCTTGTGTATTATATCAAATCCTAATCTGTCTAAAATGTATGTTTGTGTTTTCAGCTTGTCGGATGTCAACAGTCCCCTGACAATCGATCCGTCTTGGTACCTTTTGCATGCAGATATTTGCTGCTGAATCTGACGTGGTTGAAAATCGAGCTGAACCCCCCAGAGACGTCTGAGGTCGTTTCTGAAAGGCCCCTGTGTCACTTTTTGACTCTTCTGAACAGTTTCTGCACACTTTGCATCTGTTAGATGAACTAACTTCCCCTCTCTGCTGTTCCAAATTATTATGCAACTGATATTTTCTCAGATTTTCTTGAATGGTCGACACAAATGATGGTCAGTATAATTTTCGAGTCATGAACTATTACAATATAAATCAGATTTTACTGAACAAAGTTCCCCATAAGAACAGTGTTTTTTTCAAAAATAAACTCAAAATGCTCTGATCCAAATTATTATGCACAGCAGATTTTCTAAACATTTTATGGATTATAAAGAACTGCAAATGTTCATTATTTGAATGTGCAGCATGAAGTGGTCATATGTACTAAAATCAAAGTTATTTCAATAAAAACATCTTAACAGACGAAGTTACATGTTAACATCACTGCTCAATTCTTGCATCCAGGACGACCAGATCCATGCAGATACCTGGGCTAAAAGTTTGATTTATTTAACATTATTAAATATTTACTGACATGTTGCTGTGTAACGATGACACTTGACTAAATGTAATGTTTACTGCGTGACGCTTTTATGACTTTGTGTTTTTGTTTTTATGATGTAAAGCACTTTGAACTGCCTTGTTGCTGAAATGTACAGATAAATTTGATTGATCGATTGGTTGGTATTTTCAGTTCAAGGTAGAGTATTGAAGAACGGTCACAAGAAAATACCACCAGACATTTCACAGCAAAAACAAAAAAACACAAAATATAACAATATTTAGTTTCAGTTAATGCCTGGGGGTTTTTGTCATAAAGTAGAAAACCACTAAATGTCTTTCTGTCACTACTGACAATCTTTCGTTTATGTCATATTTTGGGACTTTTCACATGATGTCATCAGGGCCATGTGATCGTCTCCCTGTCCAACCTGAACTGTGTTCACTGAAGAGCAAATCTGTGAGGTTCTGACTGTCAGCAGGAGAACCGACAAACCAACTTCCTCTACAGCAGGTCTGGACCTGAAAGGCTTAAGAACAGCTCCTTTAAGAACCGAACGATTCTGCAAGATCCGTCTGCTTTTCAAATACTTTTTACTAAAGAAATTAATTATGTTCAATAAGAAGGAACTCGCCCTGCGACAGACTGGCGACCTGCCCAGGTGACCCGCCTCTCGCCCCAAACGTTGGCTGAAATGAAGGCATGTCAGGACGTCCTGTTGGGCTCATGTCTGAGCAGCCACTTCCTGTTTATAGTTAACAGTTCCTCAGTGAATTTGGTCTGCTGTCGTTTTATGGCCACAGAGCAACAGCTTCTGCGCTGCATGAGCAGAAAGACATTTTGCTTTTGTGTTTTGTTAAATAGTCCAACTTTTTCCTAAAGTAAAAGGTTATGTGGAGATGATCCAGCAGATCTCTAGAAATGTTGAGGCAGAAGACGTTTTGCATATTTACCAGCCCATAAAAATCCTACTGATCAAAACTCTAAATTAAACTTTAACTGCATTAAACTCTCATCTTCTACAAGCTGTTCTTGGAATCTGATATTTATATCTTATTAATAGATAAATTTATGTTTTGTGGAAGATGGAGGCATTTAGTTGAATCACAGAACTAGTTTCCATTTGGACACGAACCAGTCCGTCACAGGAGAACCCAGACAGACGGACAGCGAACCTGCACACACTGTCATAGTCCAGTTAACCTTTGGACCGGACTCTGGAGAACCTGGAGAACCTGGAGAACCTGGAGAAAACCCAGACATGCAGAAGGAGAACATGGAACCTCCAGGCTGGGATTCAAACCCAGGAACTTCCTGCTGCATTTTTGAGTTTTTGTAACTTTATTACTAATTACTTCATATTAGACAGATTTCAACTCCTTCTGACTCCCTGGCTTTTATTACAGAGTGAGGAATTCATTTATTAGACATTTTATGTTTCCTTTTCTGTCTTATCTCTGTTGTTTTTGTCCCATTTCAAGTGAAAACATCCCTGAATAGTTTTACAAACAATTGTCCCTGAAAAAACCTTTTCCAGAATCCATTTTGGTCGTCTGCCTTCAGCTTCAGGAAAACCTTCATTCTAATGAACAAAGTTTAACTTCCTGGTAAATTTAAAAACATAAAGAATAAATTAGAGACTCCTGAATGTTGAGTCATGTATGCATTTCTTTACCAGGATTAGGAACAAAATCTGAAGCTTTTAGTTTAGTTTCCTTATATTTTGAATTTCCTTTGAGTCATAATAATATTCTGGTAACATTATGTTGCAATAATGCGCAATAATTATTGCAAAACCTTTTGTTGGTGGGTGATGCAAAAACAGACAAGTCCCCGAGATTTTTCTTTTCTTTTCTTTATATTATTCTTCAAACATCTTCAAACAGCCTGACGGCCTTCCAAGCAACAGGAGGGAGCAAACACACCCCGACTGATTCAAACCACCTGGCTTTTAAAGCAGGGCCAGCCCTAATTAAGGGGCGGAGACAATTACATTTCCAGGTAGAAGAAAAAGAACATTTGTGCTAAACAATATACCTAAACAAATATTTACAAAATTACAACTAACAATTTCATAACAAAACAAGCTGATACCAAACAAAAATAAAAAAAACATCTCCCCTCCTTCTCAACCATAGACCTTCCCAGTAAGGTAGATTGAAACACCAGGTCCTTGTCAGTACTGCACATGGGCGCGTTTCCATGGCAACACATGACCTCAGAGAAAAGAGAGCATGATTAAAACACAAATATTAAATAAAGCAAGAATATAAGAAGCACAAAAAGCGACTGTTAAGGAGGGGGCAAATCCCTCACACCTATAAAACAGCTTCTTATTGGAGTTTGCTGCAGAACAAAATATTGGTTGTGGCAATAAAGAAGTTCTTGTTTAAAGAAAATGACATTTAATAACCAGTTTTTCGGTTTTGGTCCCAATATTTGGTTTAAAATTAAGTTTTGTATTTTTACTGCCGCTACGATTGTTATAAGCCTGATATAAATAATCAACTGTTGTCCACCAGAGGGCGCTCTGCACAGCGTCACGTTTTCATGTGAACATCTGGCTGGTGCTGCCATCTGCTGTTGAATTCACTGAACTGCAGTTTATCTTTCTGACAGCTGAGTCTTGAAGCGACCTGAGCATCAACAACTAACATGAAGAGATTCTGGCTCTAACTTCAGGACTTGGATCCTCTGTTTGTTTTAATTGAGCCACATTGGAGGATGTTTGACTGAATGATTAGTTTATATGGAGAACCGGAATGGATATTATTAAAAATAAAAACAAAATTATATGAATGTCCCAAAAAATAAATCAATACACTTAAAATGCACCAATTCATTAAAAAAAAATAACTTTGCCTTGTATTTTTTATTTTAATTGAACTTCATATTATTTTTTTTTTAGCTTGGTTATATCAACACATTTATTTAAGCTCATAATGTGAATGTTACCATTTTAAAAATTCATCATCAGAATAATCAATAGAATAATTGATAACTAATATAGTTGTTTGTTTCTCAGTTGGGTGGGATCGTTTTTCCCCAATGAATAAATACATAATTTGGAAACTACATGTAGAATTTACTCATTTTAACTTTGTTTTAACACGTAAAGGAAGCAAGAATGTCGCCCAGATTCACTTTCCTGGCGTTTTCAGTTCTTTTTAAGTTGGTAATGTTGTAAGTCAATGTTGCCACCAGAGGGCACAACAGGACAATGGAGGAAGTTTCTCACCCTGTGGTTCCCGGGCCCCTGGTGGTCCGTGAGGTTCTGCATGTAAACAACCGTTTATTTGCCGTGATGTCATGAAAATGTTACAGCTGCTTACAGTCAGAGCTGTTCTTTGTTTTTTATGACTTTGCTTGGTAATGAACAATGCTCTGCTTTTAGGTCAACAGCATTTGGCATTTTTATTTAATAAGAAAAACATTCAATTAAATAAATGTAACTGATAGAAATGGGTTAATTATTTTTATATTTATTGATCCAGAAAATGAGTTTTTGCTGCTTTTAAAGCAGCTGAAGTCTATTTTTCTTTAATTGTGCTTCTAAACAACAATATATGAGTTAAGAGACTAATATTTTCATTTCAGGTTGCATCATATATTAAGATGTGTTATCAGGTGGTCTGTGAGGGTTTGGTAAACGGGTTAAATGGTCCACAGCCTGAAAACGTTTGTGAAACACTGCAGTAGAGGAGTTCAAGCTTGAGGGTGTCAGCGACCGGGTTCATCTGAGTCGGAGCGGTCAGGGTGCATGGGTCGGTTGTACCCATGTACCCTGGGTACAACCCTGGGTACCCAGGGGTCGGTCAGGGTCAGGGTTGACCCTGACCTCAGAGGCCGAGGCCGGCGACCAGGACTTTGAATAGTACAAGATTTTCCCCTTCCCGACATTATCACTTGGTGCAAAAAAGATATATACGCGGGACCAAAGTTCAAAACAATCGATAGAGACTTGGTTTACGAAGAAGAACAGTTGGATAAGCATTTTAAGCGAAATTGGCAGGAGCCACCATAGACCAACCAGCGCCACCAACATTCATTTCTGACCTTCGTCGTCATGGAGCCTGAACATCCACAGAGATGAAAGTGTACAAGAAATCCTTCAAAACCTTGTTGACAGTAAAGTTGAGTGAATTTAGTCCGTCAGTGTCAATATTCTCTGCCGTTTTTTGTGCTTTGACGGCGTTTTCTGGATTCACCTCGTTGTGCAAGTCTCTTCCATGTTTGATCATTTTGTATTTTGCAACCTGAGCGTCCGGCCGAGTTATGGACATTCCTCTTATGATGATTCTGTTGTACAGGTCGTCGTCTTCGCCACCCCAGCCCCAGAAAGTGTTTGGGAAACCGTTGACTTTCTTGAACTGCTCCGGTGTCAGCAGGGAGACGCCACCAAAGGCCGTTTTTGAGGATAATATGTAGTTAAATTTATCTACAGCCACAGACAAATGTCTGGGATGGTCAGAACATCTGTAGAGGTTTCTATCATCTACTGGCACCAGGTCAACATCCGAAAAGACAAAACAGTCGTAATCGTATTCGTTCAGTGCTTCAACAAATCCGATGTTCATCAGCTTGGCCCGGTTGAACAACCCGTCTCCGTCCTGGTTGATGACGTACACACCGTAGTCCAGCTGCTGACGCATCAGGACCGGATGGAGGTAGTAGAGCCAGTGGGTCAGGTGTTCAGCCCGGTTTCTGAACGGGATGACGACAGCCACCTAGAGGAGGGACGCAGGTAGAGTTTTAACTGACAGAACCAGACATTAGTGCCATGAATCGGACGCTGTCTGTGTTTCCATTCACCAGATAATAGCTGACATTTTGAAAATAAAAAACCCGGTTTTTGATTTAACAAAAGTCTTGGCACTAGGATGAGGTGTTTGTATCAAAATTAGAAACATTTGGCTTCAGATATGTCACATGTTCAACAAGCAGTTAGAACTGAAGATGGCAGCAGGACGACGGCGCAGCATTAATGGCATCGCCTGAACAAAAATGGTTTTAATTGGATTCCTTGTTTTATGGAGTCACTGGTAGTTATGTTTTTTCAACATCAGTAGATTAAAGAACAAAGTTTTGAGCCCATTTGTTATGGAAACGCAGCTGCAGCCATTAAAGCTGTTTCTCTTCCAACAGAGTAAGATTTTAGTCTGAAAAACAAGCTGCGTCTCCATGACGAACATACGCACAACAAGAAACGCAGCTGAAATCATAAATGAATAAGTTTATTCAGGTGATAAGTCATGACCAACATGATCCTCCTGTCACTTCCTGTCATCTGCAGCTGCAGAAACATCTGGTGCTTCATAAATGCATCTCAACTGCAGCTTTGCAGAAAACGCTGATTTATTTTGCCAGTAAGTTAATTTGTTTTTGTTATTCCAATTTGCAAAGTTTTATGGCTGATATAAACACAACATGTTTCTTCAACAAGCATTTTTATTCATTTTTAAAAGTCATTAAGGTAAATTCAGATACTTCACTGTCCTGAGTTTGGTTTATGTTTCTGGAAGTTGTTTGTTTCCCAGTAAATTTATGCCTTCAGTTTTGTTTCTGACAAGAAAACTGGATTTTACATGAAACCTGATGCAGGGAGGAGAAAATATGCTGTCATTGGTTTAAACTTAAATTACATCTTAAATTAAAGTTTGTTCTCCACCTTATATTGTTGCCATCTGTTATATTTTCAGGTTGTTCTGTTTTAATGACACTTTCAAATTTATTGAGTTCAGTCTAAAGAAAGAAAACTTAAAAAAAAAAATCTTTAAAAAGTCAAAGTAAACATGTAAAAACCTGTAAAATTTCAGAAATTCAAAATTAAAAGGGTTTCATGATTATTATTAGTATGAAGTATCTTCATATTTCAGTGGTGCAATATTACACTTTTATACATTTTCAAAGTAATATAAATCAGCCTTTTGTGGTTTTTTGAAAGCTGAATGAAATGTTAAAAGAGACAAATGTTTTTAATGAAAATCAATAGATTTAATAATAACTAATCAACGTTTATTGTATAATTTAGGCTTCAGAAAATACCGTCCAAGTTTGGATTAGAGGCTGAGCTGATCAGAAATCATGAATTTATTGAGAAAAAGTTTATTTGACCTTCAATAAAGTGACTTGTAAACATTTGTGCATTAAACAGTTTTCATGTTTGATTTAATGCTGCAGGTTAAACATCTTATTCCTTCATCTATAAACTTAATTTGACACGTGATCATTTATCGATGATCTATTAATGAGTCTGAAGCTCGAGTTACCGCCTCCAGGTCCGTATTTACCGTCTTTCCATTTATATTTAATTTGCTCTTCACAAACGTCTCACAGCTCAGCTAACATCATCTCCTGCCTCACCTTTTGCCTTGCGATGCAGTCTGGGGGTTTGTACCGTCCTCCCTGCTGCAGCAGAGACCCCACCTGCTCCCTGACCAGCTCCAGGCTCAGATTGGTTTCAAACTCCACCAGAAGCTGACCCACCAGAGACGGAGGCGTGTCGGGACACGGATCCAGAGGCCGGACCGGTTTAGCCCAGGTCACTGGGGTCTTCGTTACCCAAACACGATCCATCATGTTTCCAAAAACACTCCTGTTTCCTTTCACCACCTGTGAAAAATATGGCATGGAAGGAAAAACCAAAGAAGTGTTTTTGGCTTGGAGTAAAAACACGGCGAAACACGTCAGAGTGAATAAGGCAGAAAGCACCAGAACGCTGGTGATCTTCTCCTTCATGTCTTTGAATTTAAACTTTATGCTCACTAATGTTTCACAGCTTTGCTTTCTGTCACTGATCTGCCTTTTTTAGAGCAGCTTCCTTCTTAAGCTCACATTTCATGTGGGAGGTTTGAACAAAACTCACATTATGGCTGTTATCTGTGTACCTGAGGTCAGACCAGTTAGACAGGATGAGCTGCAATAACTGAACAGACCTGCTGCGCTACATGTCAGACACCAGTGATGATAAACATAATGCATTGTGCAGCAAGTCTTTAAAATCCCCGAATCGGTCCAGTCAAAACGGAAATAAAACCAGTTCATGGTTTTATTTTGGTAGGTTGGACTATTTCAATAGTTTCTAAATAAGAGCATCTAATAAAACAGTCAAATGGTTCTGGATGGTAGTGGGTCCAAATGTTGGTCAGATATGAACCAGATAATCTGTTTCTAAGACAGAAGCTGTTCTCTCCTTTAAATCAGGACTGAAAACATTACAGTTTATTACAGATTAGCCATAAAAGTACAAATAGTCAAATAAGTAACCAGGTGAAACAAACTGGAGGCAGAAAAAGGAAACAAACAGGAGGAGCTGAAATACTTTGGAGTTAGAAAGCTGGATGAAGGACAGGTGGCTGATGGGAAACCGGGTTCAGCTGTGAGGGGAGACCAGGCAGGCAGGCTGAGGGAAAATCAGCATGAAGGAAAATCACAGGAAAAACCAGAACAAGGAGAAAAAACAGAACTAAGAGTGTTAAACAAATGCTGCCCATATTTACTCCCAGGTGCAGTGGCTGACTCGAAATGAGTTCATGGCTAGAAAAGGTCAGTCAGGCGTCACAAGCAAAAACAAGGTGGTTTTGGTGGAAACAGTGACAGTGAAAGTGACTGAAACCAGGGCCAACTGAAACCAGGGCCAACTGAAGCCAGGGCCAACTGAAGCCAGGGCCAACTGAAACCAGGGCCAACTGAAACCAGGGCCAACTGAAACCAGGGCCAACTGAAACCAGGGCCAACTGAAGCCAGGGCCAACTGAAACCAGGGCCAACTGAAGCCAGGGCCAACTGAAACCAGGGCCAACTGAAACCAGGGCCAACTGAAACCAGGGCCAACTGAAACCAGGGCCAACTGAAACCAGGGCCCTGGTATCAGTTGGCCCTGGTATCAGTTGGCCCTGGCTCTGATTTGAATTATGGATGAATAATCAGATGCATCAATTTGCCCTAATCTCTTTATTATATCATTAAATTAATATTTTTATGTCTCTAATGAACCACACCCAGGAAGAATCCAGTCAAATCCTCACCCTATGAAGTATCGTGTTTAGTGGAAACCAATATTTCCACCTCAGGCTCCAGGTTGTTACCAAGTCCTGCAGAAACTCTGAACAGACGTGAAGCTTCAGACGATCATTTACTTCTTGGTATTAAGGAACATGAAGAGCTTTAATAAACTTTGACTGAATCATCTTTGATTCAGCTGCATGAAAGCGTTCAGATTATTGATGAAAGTAATGGATCCAGTTTTTATCTCCTAATGTTTGGGTGTGTAAACTTTTCATAAACATACAGAAAAACGAGCAGAAAGAAAAACCAGAACAGAATTAGATCCTGGGTTGTTTTTTGATGCTGCCAGAATCCTAACTGAGGAAACAACCTAAAATCAGGTGAGCGCTGTAGACCGCTCCGATTTATCAGTTATACAAAGTTAGGACAATTCCAGGGGCCCCTGACCGACAGGGGCCCCCTCACAAAATAGTTATTTTTCATTAAAAAAAGTAAAAATTGGGGCCCCATCAATTACAAAATTAGTCATATTGTGTTTTCTAAAATTGCTTTTAGCAGTAAAGGTTAAATGTTACTCCTCCCAGACCAAAAACAGACGTTTGCTCTGAACCTCCTGGATGTGAAGGAAACGGTTCCTTCCTGCTTGGAGGTTAACGGCGTTAGTAGAAACACGAGACTGAGTCAGTTACTGCTGCTAAAAATAATAATCAAGTCAGGTTTTCAAAAAATAGACAGAGAGAGAAAAAGACAAGAGTGACAATTTATAACAGTTTTTCCCTCCAAGAGAAGTTAGTAAACTGTGTGAGATTATCAACCATTTAGCATCGTTAGCTTAGCTACAGACTGTTTGCCTCCATTTCACTAACATTTAATGAATTAAGGAAACAAATGACCAACATATTCATTCAACTTGTCCCTGAACCTTTTACCACATAACAGCAGATGAGTCAGTCAGCAGCAGCTCTAGTCCCTCCTGACCCTCCTGACCCTCCTGACCCTCCTGACCCTCCTGACCCTCCTGACCCTCCTGACCCTCCTCTCCTGACCCTCCTGACCCGTCCTCTCCTGACCCTCCTGACCCTCCTGACCCTCCTCTCCTGACCCGTCCTCTCCTGAGTGAAATTAAAGCTGCAGTTTGTAACTTTTATACTTTTTTTTTGTACATATTTGTTAAAACTGTCATTATGTTGTGACAGGATGTCATGAGAGATAATCTGTGAAAAATCTATTTCCTCTGCCTTCACCCAGATCTATCTAGAAACAACCAATCAGAGGCAGGAGAGTTTTAGTGCTGTCAATCACTATCTCATGTGGTGCTGCTCATCCCTATGTTGCAGCCTGTTGTAAATGCCCAGTCTAGTTAGCATAGCTACCAATGACAGCAGATAAACATTTTTCCTGTAATGATAAGTTGTTTCTCCACCATTAG
>CAEFZX010026775.1:0-35341 GCA_903066825.1 Alfaro cultratus
AGTCTATATATATATATATATATATATATATATATATATATATATATATATATATATATATATATATATATGTAGAGAATTAGTAACTTTTCTCAGTGCTATTTGTAAATATTCTTTGATATAATACTTATGAATAGGATGAGATCATTTTGTGATGTTGCTGGAGAAGGGGTGGGTTTTAATAAGTTTATACTTCTACCCACTCCTTTAAACATTTATTATTTATTACATTACTGTAATTTTATTTGTAACTTGGAACATTCAATATGAGAATACATAAAGTTAGTGTTCAAATTTGTCTGTATCAGGTTTATAATGTGCAGCATTTACAAATGAAGCTTATATGATAAAGTGATAAATTGATTTGAGTGGTAAAATAATGCAGTGAGTGACGTGGTGTGTGCTATGTAAAACAGAATGACTGCATGCTTGATGAGATAGATAGAAGAATACTAAGGATAGAAGAATTCATCATCTCATACATGCACACACCATACTCTTAGAGATCAACTACATGACTACACACATTTAATGTACTTATTGACACTTATGTAAATATGTTCACATTCATGTGCTGCACAACATATGCACTTTCACTTACATGCTACACATCCTTGCTGCCCCATTTTTAATGCTCTGGTACAATTACTAATACTGCTACTTTATTAATTTTACTACTCGGAGGAAACAAGTAGGAATGTGTCTCTATACACTGTGTAGAGACACATTCCTTTTTACTGTCAAAATATGAATAAATATGTAAACCATCTTTGTCCCAGTTTCTTCATTTAATTTTAATTAATGTATTTCTTTTTTTTTATCCCCAAGCTGAAAATGTTCCCAGATTTAATCCCAGAAATCTGGTCACCTAGGGCAGTGGTGGGCAATCCTGGTCCTCGAGGGCCGGCATCCTGCAACTCTTAGATGTCTCCCTGGTCCAACACACTTGAATCCAACAGCTGAATCACCTCCTAATTGCAGTCAAATTCTCCAGAGTCCTGCTATTGACCTCATTATATGACTCAGGTGTGTTGAAGTGGAGATACATTTAAAGTCGCAGGAGACAGGCCGTCGAGGCCTGGAGTTGCCCACCCCTGACCTAGGGTGTATTCAGACCAACCCAGGATTAGAGTCCTGAATCAGACTCATCCGTTTGTCTAGAAAGTCAGAGTTTTTGGGGAGGTCTGAATGCAAATTTGAATTCCAAAATGGACTTAAAAACCAAACTCTGATCCGCCTAAAAACCTAGATCTTGGTCCGGTTGAAGTGAACTCAAACAGTTGAAAACTTGTCTGAATGCAACCTGACTAGATACCGTTTTAAAAGCAGGAAGTTAGCTACAGTGCAGGACATTCTGGTCAATATATTACACTCTGCTCTGCGGGTTAACGAAGATGTTGTGTCGGTTGTCATAACAACAGATTTGCGTGCCGACACTAAGCAAGGAAAAGCAGAATATAAATGGTTTGAAGTTGTTTTACAACTTTTTATCAGCTTATTGTCCCATTGCTGTGGCGATCTGCAGCTGCTGTAATTTTTAAACCTTTAATAAATGACAAAAACTGAACTAATTGCCTCATTTGTTTGAACATAATCAAATAGGATGGAGGAGTTTCCTTAGTCCTCTCTTGCATCTTGAAAGAAACCAAACTGTTTATAGATTTATATCAAAGGAGAATACCTACAAACATCAGCAATTTCCTCCGCTTTAATTTAAGTTATGTTTATAGAAATCGAGTAAGAAATAAAGGCACTGCGACGTTTTTTGTGATTCCTGCTCATCCCGCATTTGAACAGCCTGGTTTAGTGGACAGACTCACCGCGTAGTAACGGCACCTGCTAGCGTTAGCGGCTAACAGGTGATGTCCAAACCAGTAATGTATACCAAGAAAGAAATCCTACAACCGCTAATATCTGACTCTACTCCATTTTTGTTAACTTTTTGTACAGAAGAAAGTTGCGCTGGCCTTCTTCATTGGTTTTGTATCGATTCCTTCAGTAGTTCTTGGTGCTGCACCCCACAGGCATCAGGGGGAACAGGTTTTTCAGTTAGTTTTAGTCGTTTGACACAGTGCAGTGTGAATGCGAACTAGAGTTCTGAAAATGTAACAAATGTTGCAATTTTTGTCCCAATCAAACCAAATCTACCAGACTATGCGGTCTGAATACACCCTTAGTTTAAAGTCGAGATAAAATTAGTATTTATGATGGATAGTCTATAAGTTTAACGGGGGTCTGCCGTTGGGTTTAGAAAATATTTTTTCCACGCAGTATGGTTTTATCTTAATGTTTCTCACATTTTTATCTGTGCGTTTTTTAAAATATTATTCTGACATCTGATGTGATTTGTAGTTTTTAAGGATGACAAAGAAAGGAAAACCATCTTTGTCATCCTTATTGTACTCGTGTTATACAGCTTATGGACATCAAAATCTGTTACCAGAGTCATCCTGGCTATATGAATGTTAAATATTGTAATAAATACACTCAAATAGTGATGAAGAGGTGGTAGAACTCTGAAAACCAGTTGTTTTAAACTCTGACATAATTTACAGGCATGTATATTAAGGTCACGGAATATTAGGGCCATCAAAATCTGTGACCAGTGTCAATTTGGCTATTTGAGGGTAAAATATTGTAATAAATACACTCAAATAGTGGTGAAAAGGTGGCAGAACTCTGACAACCAGGTGTGTTAAACTCTGACATAATTTACAGTTCTGTACAGTAAGGTCACAGATTATTACTGTATGCTCAGGAGAAGTTCAGGTTTACCACCGGGAAGAGAGTCAGAGGACGGAAGTCTGTCATCCAGCAGATAGTCGCATGTCCACTGATTCCTGTCTTCAATCAAAAACTCCGGACAACCAACATATTTGGGAAAAAATCCCCTCCAACTGTGGTTATCATACGGTTTTTCTTATTGTATACAATAGATGATAAAAAGGCTATGTTTCATACCAGTGACTGTAGAAAGTTTTAAGTGTTTCACATAAGTTTTTTTTTTTTATTATTTTGTTACCTATCCTAATATCTAAGACAAAAATATAGACAATGATTCAAAATGGTTATAAAACACTGGAAAGAATTTAATGTTTTATCACATGTTGTTTCTCCACAGTCAGCTGAGCAGGCAGGTTCAACAGGGACTCAAGCAGAAAGCATGCCAGATGCAGGTTACCAGACCAACCAAAGCAGCACAAATGTACCTACGGCTACAGCAGATCCAGCCACACAAAGCAGTTCAGCTATAAAAATAGTTAATCCTGCCATGCACAGGAGCTCAACCATAGTTGAAGCTGCAGCAGATCCAGCCACACAGAACAGTTCAAGTGTAGACAGTTCCAGCTGACCAGACAGCGCAGAGGAACTCAAGTTCAGGAAGCTGCCAATCTCCCACCATGTCAGTCAGTCAAACTTTTATCTGACTTTCACACAGGGCATTGTTATGAACATTGTGGGAAAAAAGGTCAAGGTTGCAGTTCAGCTGCTTCATCATTATTGAAGAAAGTCATGATCCACCTCGCCAAACATCATCATCTCTCCCAGACCGACTACTAGCATTAAAACCACAACATGGGATACCAGCATCAACTTCACCCCATAAACCAGCAACACCTACCTGGAAACCAGTACTTCAGCCACAACAGTGCCTTGCACCAGTGCAACACCTCCAGCCAATTCCTTCAGTTGCTTCTTCTCCGATTGTCCATTTTAGGCCTCCAGAGGTGAATTGGGTAAGCTTTCTTTCCAAGGAGTTTTTGCGGGGCATCAAGCCAGCAAACCAGGAATGGATTGCACTGTGCCTTTACAACAGGGGTGGGCAATCCTGGTCCTCGAGGGCCGGTGTCCTGCAACTCTTAGATGTCTCCCTGGTCCAACACACTTGAATCCAACAGCTGAANAGTGCAGTCAAGTTCTCCAGAGTCCTGCTAATGACCTCATTATTTGACTCAGGTGTGTTGAAGTAGAGACACATCTACAAGTTGCAGGAGACCGGCCCTCGAGGCCTGGAGTTGCCCACCCCTGCTTTACAACCTACTGGCCAGTTTAGACAACAATTCTCCCAAAACTGGTTTCATCCACCCAGTCCACCGAAGTTAATAACTGCACCTCCAGATCCTCTGGTCTACTTCAGGCAGCGAATATTTTTATGGGCACTTATGTGGGATATTTCACTAAAGTGTCATCAGTGCAACACCAAGATGCATCACTCTGGGATCTACCAAAAAGTCAGAGAAGTCATAGATCTGGATTCAAGGTGTTATTTGATTGGGGGAGATTATCTGTGATGCAGTAAATGCATGATTCCTGTTTGACCATGGAGCACTAAGGTGCTAAATTAGTTCTCACCACACAAGTGGCTCTGGACAAAAGGTATGTGACTTTGCTGAGACCACGAACTGTTGGAAATAGCTCCAGTTATGTTCAGCAAACATTAGAAGAGTGAGGAGTGAGCAAAACACACCATAGAGTATCTGTTTGACTGTGAGCATCACAAAAAGAAGAGTGCCCTAGCTAGGAGCCATTTAGTGGTCTATCAGAATCCACCAGAGTTTATCCCCCTTCCTCTTGCACAGCGGTTTGAGACTGCATGCCAATGAAATACTTTGTCACTTGTCCAAGATGAAGGGTGTCATCACCATACGGCAGAATTTTAAAGCTTGACTCAACCAAAAAGGTATAGTAAAACACCTCTTACTTCTCAATTTGCATTCCAAATTATAATCAGATTATAATTGGGTTTTGTTTTGTTGTTGGTTTTTTTACCAAACAGACCACCTAGAAACTTGCTGGTGGAATTTCTGAGTTGGCTATATGGATGACAAACATCACCAACGAGTATGGCCAAGTTCTAAACTGTGTGCTGACCACAGGTGAAGGAGCAGGGTTGGAGGAACGGTGCCAGGGGATTGTCATGAGCTTCCAGAGTGCTGGGGAACAATAGCCACAAATCCTCTGTTTTCACAGAGACTGCTGTAGTGAATCAGGTTTTGGTTGCACTTCACGGGCATGTGGTTGTTCGACGCCACAGATAGGGTTTATACATTTGTCTGTTTAATTATATTGAATTGTATGTTTTCGTTTTTTATATTGTTGATTTTTATTTGGTAGAGCTACAACAGATCCTTCAAATTTGACTTAGAATGTTGGTTTATGCAATGCAGGTGTGCAGAGTTTTGAATTTGTTTTAGATTGATGTAATTAAAGTGATTTTATAAGCATTTAGTTATTTTTTTATTTTTGTTTTTACAGTTCTATTACTGCTTCCTGTTGTCCTTTAGAGTTTGGTTGTCTTTATTTTTGTTAGTCCACCCAGCTTTGGATCGTTTGTCTTCCGTTAGTCTTCGTGAGGGCGAACTAACAATTTTCCATTTGTTTTGCGTTTGGATGTCCTGCGTCTGGTGTTTGGGTCACTTCACTGAAATACACACATTCCATGTCGCTGTTAATCCTAAATATCTCAGACCCACTCCTGTTGGTGTGTGATCTTGAGTTTGGATTGTATGTAATAATTCTGCAGTGAATCGACCACATTATAAGTTTGCAGTGAACAATTGTAGTGGTTTACGCGGGTTTGTCCACCTGACGTGGTGTTTGAATTTGGGTCGAATGTTATCGGATTGACAACAAATGGATGAAGTTAACGGGAAATCCCCTTTTTTATGTAACAATAAATATTAACTTTATTCTTGTTCTTTTATTACCCTTCGATTTGACGAATTGTAGCATTTTTTTACAGTTCGAAATTTAAAACATTTTAAGATCACTTTAATTATTGAAAACCCAATCTAAAAAAATATTTTTATCAAGGTATTATCTGTGTAGCAGTTTCATGTGACAATATTAAGCGAGTCATCAGGAAAATTAAATGCTGTAGAATTTATTCATTTGTGTTTTATTTAAACAGGTTTGCCTCCTGGGCTTGAGTGGTTTCGGCCATGGAAGATTAAAGTGAGGCTCATTACATGAGAGGATTCACAACCGGTCTCACCACATAGCATCATCCTCTTTGTGGACCTTTATGCTCCAAGTTGTAGTTTATTCTTGCACGTGTCATCTGTGCACGTGTCATCTGTGCCACGTGCCTGCTACAAGCAGCCTGTTTGCTAGCTAGCTTAATGACCAACAACGCAAAACAAAAAGATTCTGTTAAACCTACAATTGCGTTTTGTTTTCTCAAGTTAATTCTAAACCGTTCAATTTAAAGTTAAAATGCATAAATATATATACTCACGGATTTATTAGCCGCTTTTTATAAGGTGCATTGGTGTGATGAAGATTCTCTTAAACCACGATGCTTTACATAATGCTGCATTTGAGGACCAAACGAAATTCACAGTTTCAATCAAGATATTCGGGTTCCTGTTCGGTTACTACCTCGTTGACATCAGGCAAGACTAACACAGACTTCTAATACCTTAAAAAAAGTTTAAAATTGTAATAGCAGATTGTGAAACTTTCTTTATGATTCTTAAAGCGGTTGCATTAGTATTGGCTGGTTATTTACAGTGAATCAGATGCTTACTTAAATGTTAAATAAACGAAGGAGGCAGTGGGTGATGTGAAAAGCAAGAATATTACAGTCAATACCATTTATTTGACTTTTAATTGTTTCGGTCAGCCTATTTTACAGAACAAATAAAAATAGTTTTTTTTTTGTTCTGTTACACCTCCTGTCAATTTCCTGTGTAAATATTTGCCAAACTTTTCTGAGAATAACTGTCCATTGCAAACATAATGTAATGTATTTTGCGGCAGAGAATAATTAACAAGAGTTGTTTACTTTTATCAAAAAAGTAAAGCTTTATTTATGTTAGAGGATCTAAAATGTTTTAAGAGGGACTCAAAATGGCAACAACTGAGAGCTGACATCCAAGGCCAGCCCAGGCCTCTCCTCCTGACACAGGAACAGCTGCTTAGCTGTCTTCACCGCTGGCAGTGCTAGTCACTGCTAACAGCACCCTCCCACCTGGTGCCCAGCCAAACAGCACAACAACAACAACAACAGAGTCTCGCTAGGCTCCGCTCCTATTCCCTTTTATTCCCTCCCTCACAGGTGAACCCAATTACTGCTCATCAGCTCCTCACAGCAGCAGCAACCCTTCTTGTTCACCACAATAATAATGATTTAAATATTCATTGTAGAACCACTTGATTTACTATGTTAAAAGTCCATTATTTTTAGGCCATTTTAAAACTTGACTCCAAATTTTCCTGTTTACAGTCAATAAATTTAACAAGATAGTAATGCCAAGTGGTTGGACATTATCATTTTAATTTTAAAGACCACACTGTATTGAATCAGTTTTTTATTTTATTTTTATTTTTATTGAATTTGTGAAAATGATAGTCACCTATTTACAAAGGCTGTGCAGCAGAAAGTATGAAATCAGTCCTTGGTATGAAATCCAGATTGTACATTTAGTGAGCAAATTTGTCACCAGAAACCAGAATAATGTTAACAAACATGTAAATAAGTTGTTTTTGTTGGCTTGTTAATGAGAGAGTTTAAGCATGGGTTTTGCTTTCCCTCCTCTCTGGGGGTGTTGCAGGGAGCACCCAGCGATAGCAGTCTGCAAGGCTGAGGCTCTTGTCTACTGCACAGCTGGTACAGTAGACAATTCCCAAAGCCAACATCACCACCAGGAATACGCACAGAGGGACGAGAAGAGCCACCAGTAGCCAGCTCTTGTCATGCTTGCGTTTCACATCATCAGATCCGTCTTTAGCCGCTGCTGTACTGTTGGTTTCACTTGTACTGTCTATCTTAGGGGTCTTATCCTCCTCAGTTGCACTAGTGGACTTCTTTGAAGTTTCAATTACTTTCTGATCATTGGAGTTGCCACCTCCTGTGTGAGCATCATCTTCAATGTTGTTGTCTGTTCTCATCTTTTGGGTTGGGGATGGGGCTGTCTGGTATTGCCTTGGTGATAAGTGATCCCATTGGTTTAGGTGGTTATCTGACTGATGAGCCATGTCAGGGGTGAGTCCTTGAGGGGAATCTGTCAGCCAGTTGACATTAAAGTTGACATCAGCTTTGAAAAAGGGATCAAGAGTGGACCAGGGAGTATCCTGATCATCGTAAATACTGGGGTCAGGGTTCAGAGTGGAATATTCTCCGTCATAAGTTGAAGGTTGGCAGGTAAGTCCGTCTTTCTTCAATTCAAAGCCAAGTTTACAGTTACACTGGTACCCTCCAACAAAATTAATACACTGCTGGTCGCAAGGTGAATACTCCGTGCACTCATCCAAATCTATACATACTCCTTCACTGTTCGATATAAAGCCAGGGTTACACAGACAGTTGAAGGAACCCTCAGTGTTCTGACATGTCCCATCACAGGTGCCTTCATCCAGGCACTCGTCTATGTCCACACATTCATCTGTATTGTCTGGCTGGTACCCTGGGTAACAGGTGCAGTGAAATGTGCCTGGAGTGTTGACACAGAGTTGCGGACACGGCTGCTGTTGGCATTCATTTACATCCAAACACTTGTGTCCATCTGGACCTATTTGGTAGCCTGGGGGGCAGGTGCAGCGAATGGTCCGAGATGTTATTGAGCAGTCATATTCACAACCCATTTCCACACAGATCTGATTGACTGGGGTCTTGTCTGTGGCAAAAGCAGAATCTGATAGCTCTGGAGGGTCAGTTTTTCTCAGAGGGTCTAACTTACAGCTGTAGCCATCTTCATCTAATATGTAGCCCTCAGAGCAGTAACAGTAGTAATCCTCATCCCTATTCTGGCAGTGCTGCTCACATTCATGCTCACCGCTACACCAGTCCTGGGTTTGTCTAGGTGCACCAGAAGAGCAAAGAGGGGAATCTGTAGACCAACCCATTGTGCCATCATCTCTTTCGATACACAGTGCTGATTCCCTGGAAGGTTCAACTGGATTTGAGCTGTCTGTAGGACATGGCATGTCAGCTACAGACCCATAAGGCAGATGGGTCAACTGGGTACTTTTGAAATGAAATGGGGTTTCATAGACAGCGGGACCTCCACCCTCATCCTTCAAGGGTGAACACATCATGCTGTAGGTGTACTGGCAAATAAATCCATCCAGTTTCATGACACAGGGACCTTCAGCCCAACGGAAATTCTCGCCACTCTCTCCTGCGCCGTCAGACGTATGCACAGTCATGGCCACACAGCGAGGTGCTGCACAAGTGTTGGGCATTTCTTTACGGATCCAGTTGGAGAACTGAGCTTCCTGATTTCCTGTTAGAAGAGAAGGACAAACCCCTAGTTAGTTCTCAGTCTTACTTTGGATCTAACATGCTACAGTTGTAATTTTCTGTTACTTTTTTTGTCGCCGTTCTCTTTCTTTTCAGGCTCTATGACAGATTTTGGGTTAACATAGCATCAAAACATTAAGTCACCTTGAGAAAATTGCCAACATAACCTTTGTTATGTTGTAATTTTCTAACAAATTAATCCAATTGCATTTTTAAAAGAATATTTCTGCACTCTTTGGGCCCATTGGGGTTATTGATGTGGGACATATTCTGCAAGAGTGAGAGTCATATATTTTTTACCACTAGATGTCACCCATATAAAAAATAAGTCTAATGTGGAGTTTAAAATGCAATTATTTATGTGGGAACAGGGCTTTTTGTTATTTCCATTTATGGAGGTAGAATCAGTTTCTCTTAACAAATTGGGAGAAATTGATGATCTCAGCAGGATTTAAACAGATGTTCTATATTTAAAATCTAGATTTAAATAAATACTCTCTTTTGGGTCAGTCATTTTCAGCCATCTTGTGTCATTTTGGATTAATAAAATCAAAAAAGTCTTTATGGCGAGGCGCTGACATGAGTAAGTTAGAGTTATTTACTCATGACAACATCACAGAAGTAAACAGATTGTACAACTCTTAAAAACTGGATGCCCTTCTCTACCAGGAGAGACACATCTGTTTTCTGTCAGTATGTATAATGACTAAATCAGACTGGGTGAGTAACAATGGGGTGAAAAAGAGTGAAAACCTCCAAGTTGCACCCAGTCTGTCTGAGAAATAGAAGAAGATAATGGATTAACCATACAAAGAGACCAAAGTTCAGCCAACTGGCTTGAGTGTCAATTTGTGACAGGATGGGGTGTGGCAAATTGGTTCATTACCACTAGGCTGCTTACCAGTAGCAAGGCATGCAAAAGTTTTCAAAGTCTTTAAAGTCCTTTTAATGATATACCAAATGTGTTTTCACTGCCTGTATTGTGAGGAGCATAGAATATGATGCTACCCCTGGCTATTACTAAGGTAAAACTGCAGGAGACGGAAACAACTGGTTCTAGTCAGCTTTTTGATTAAAACCATCAAAAGGTTAGAGATGTATGCTTATTTGCATAAATTGGGATAATATTGTATAGTTCCTGTTGGAATCAAAACTACTACCTCTAGCAAAAAACTTGCAACGCAGTTTCCTCCTTTATGCTTCACTGTCTCCAGAAAGAATAAGCTGGAATTGGTTAAACTTGGAATCAGCAGGTCAGACCTCTCAAAAAACTTGAATATTTTATGTGCCAATCAGTGCTTCTCTGTAGCCATCCATTAAACAGAATGACTGATAAAAACAATGAACCAAAATTTGTGAACTGCAAAAGCCAAAAAAGGTGAGACTTTGCCTGTGACCCAGACGAATCCTCTGAGTGGTTTTGTGGCTGAACACTGGCGTGGAGGTCGGTGCAGCCCGATCCAGAGACGAAGCCTGGCCCTTGATCCATGCACAGCAGTAGCTGACAGCAGGTTGTGGACCACACCCGCCGCTTCATGAGTGTACATCGTCACCAGTGTCCCACCTTGATCCATACAGGCCTGCCTAGCTTCCCTGAAGGTCTTCTTCTGTAAGAAGACTGCATAGCATCCCTCCTGGTTGCAGATGGCGTCCTTCTCGCCCAGCTGGGCGTCCTTCTCGCCCAGCTGGGCTTCAGCTACTTGCTGCTCCCCATCAGGCTCCTTCATTCTCTGGCCCTGGCTCCCAGGAGCCACACAAACTGTCAGCAGCCAGATGATATTCAGGAGAGTCATGCTGCTGCAGCTGCTACTACTCCTTTTGATATTTAGCATTGTCAATAATGAAATGGTGGGATATAACCTAACATGTATATTTTAGCAACTCTTTAACATAAATATCCTAACAATGGAAAAAACTGTTTATCAACCTCTAAAACTGACCCAAATTTTAGATTTTTTTCTCAAATCAGAATAGGCATCTGTAAATGATCTTAACCGGAGAAAGACCCCTCCAGTGTAAACCAGACAAACTTTCATTCAAGCTGTCAGTACTGCTGACAATTTAAAGAACTTTTTTAAAAACATGAACAAATCCCTGCATAAACTCCAATTAAATCCTGCAAAATTGAAAATACAGTCAAGTTATCCAGGTCCCAGAAGGAAGGATGAATTGTTCCATAAATGAACTCAGTAAATATCCGGAGCAGAAACCCTGTGCTATATCTGATCCCGGCTCCTGCCTCTGCAAGGCTGACTTTCAGACTGAGCATCAGACAGAGAGACAGACTTGGGGAGGACTGAGGTGGGGGTGGAAGGCTACGTAGAGGAAAATTATTGAGGGCAATTGTGTGCTTTTGGAAGAGGGGGCTGGTAAAATGTGTGAGTATCTAAAAGAACACTGGAGAGGTTGATGTATGTGTGTGTTGGGAAGCTGGGGGTGAATGGGGTAGCTGGAGAATTGAAAGCCCTCAGGAAGCTATGAAAACCATATGATGACTCTTTGTCCTATATGCACACACATAAACACAAACATAAAGAGTTTTTGCTGCAAAACATCAGAGCATGTTAAAAAGTGTCGGTCAGCTTTGGCAGATAATGAAATTATGTTGCTCTTTTTCCTTGTTGTCCAGACTTTTGATCATCCCTAATGTCTTCCCCTCTTAGTTTTTCTTCACTGATTTTGCTTAATTTCTTTACATTCCCTTCATAAACTTTTTCTCACTCCTTCTTTTCTGTCTTTTTCACTCTCTCTCTCTCTCTCTCTCTCTCTCTCTCTCTCTCTCTCTCTCTCTCTCTCTCTCTCTCTCTACCTCTTTCTCTCTCTCTACCTCTTTCTCTCTCTTGGTCCATGACAGCTGGAAGTTTTTACTGCTCAATGGAAACATTATGGAGCAGGAATACCTGTTGAAATGTGCACACTGTGTAGGTGACTTCATTCTCTTGCTGGTAAAAATTAACTCCACAGAGGCACAGATGTTAATGTACACTCCTCAGTGTGTGTGCACGCACGTGTGTGTGAGTATAACTTGGGGGCAAATGGAAGAGAGGAAACAGGAAATGCCAGATGTGCATCAGCTTGACCTCTCCATGACTAGGGAGCAGGAGTGACCTGTGGGGTTCACCTCCACTGACGACACACTATTCAACACCATCAACAACATTGTGGGAAGTCAAACAGTGGATCTGCATTTTTCCAAAGAAACCTCAAATCTCTTTATTTTTTCTTCTGACTGAGTGAAGAGTAAAGCTGGAACATATTAAATGAAACCTATAGCTGTGGCCAGAGCCTTGAAGGAAATTGGAAGCTGCATGTTAAAGTTAGTAGTGCCCAGCAAAAGCAAACTTGTTCCAACCCCCTACAGAAATGTCTTTTATTAGGATTCAGTGTTCTAGATCAAGAAAATATTGTGCATATTTATTTATGGGGTTTTTTTACGAACAAAATTCTGGAAAGGGTGCCAATCATTTTATTCACCCAATTTGAGTCAGTACTTTGTGAATTGCAAAAGTACTGACTCACTTTTGCCACAGTTGCAGTTTTAAAAGCTTTTTTTTTTTGGTGGCATTTCTCAATTAGCTTTGCATGTATCGAGGCGAAAAATAAAACTAATTGTTTGCAAAATTGCTCAAACACAGACAGATTAGATGGCGAGCTTCGATTTTAGACATTCCATTGCAGCTTTGGCTGGATGTTTCCTTTTGTCCTGTTGGAAGATGAACCTCCACCCAGACTCAAGTCTTTTGCTGCCTCAAAGATTTTCATCCATTGTGTTGTATTTAGCTTCATCCATCTTTGAATCAGCTCTGCCCAGCTGGTGAGAAACTGTACAACGATCCCACTAGAGTGGGCTTCATGAGTTTTTATAATGATATTTTGTGGTCCTTATGATAATAAAGTATTTACAACTTCTTTTCAGGCAGCTGTGACTGCATGTCACTACAAACATAAACAGCACTCTTAAAAAAAACAGTCATTTTGAAATAGGCTCCTTCAGGACTTGATTGACATAAAAAGTGTGTTTTTTCTCACTAAACTGCACACAGTGTACCGCCCTGCTGACCAGCCTGTTGATTTAGGTGGCCCACTACATCTTGGCAGTTGTGCTATTCTCTTTGCATTTCCAAGGTGCTTGATTAGATGTTCAAAGTCTAGGCTATTGTTAGAATATTATCATGCTCTGAACCGCTCCACTTCTTTCTGGCGATGAGTACAACACATGCCACATTTTCAGATTTTTATTTTTATCCTTAATTTTAAAATGTCAGATGATCCTTTATCATTTTCCAGTCAGTGATTACCTTGTTTTGGTCTGTCATAAGATCCCACTAACATATAAATAAGGTTTTGCAATGTTACAAAACGTGAAAAGGTTAAAGGGATTGTAAAATTAGCATGCAAACTCAGTGAAAAAAAAGAACGACTCCATAAAAGCTCTTTCTTTTCTCTTTTTGGAAAATGTGACTCAGCCACAACAATAATTGGGGTGACTTAATGCCAGTTTGACACAGTAGTTCTGATAGCAACAGATCTGTCATTCAAATTACAAACTGACAGCACAAAGTCACTCGCTCAGCCTTGTAACAGAAGACGGTAGAGTTGAACAGTAATGCATTAAGTGCAGCCGCAGCAGTTATTAACCACAGCCGAACTTGGACGCCTGTGTTCCCTCTGTGCAGATGAGCTGGCTGGATGTGGTGTGTTGGTTCTGGCAGACACAATATACACAGTGTTATTATTCGGCAGTCTTTTCCCGTTATGTAACAACCACTGTAGCTAGAGGGAGAACATAAAACCTCTGGATCCTGGAGAACCTAAAGAGCCTTTTGGTCTTCTTGCCCATGTCTTTTCACTTGTCTCTGTTTCTCTTGGACTACCATCACACCTTATCATCACCACCTTCTTTCAACTTTTTTAATCCAATGTGTCCCTTTTCTCCTTCCAGCTCCTTCTCGACATATGTACTCTGATAGTCTTAATCAGGCTGCAATTGTCCTCCTCCAGAATATCAGTGTTTTACCCCCAAACCTTCACTCTTTGCCTGCTGAATTCATAAGTCAGCCTGTTTTTTGCCCCTCCTCTTTCTCAGACAGAAACACCCCCAGAAACATACCAGAAGCATAATTGATGGAGCAGACAAAACCTCTTCTTTCCATAGCCATACTCTCCTAAATCCCTTTGTTCCTATTAATCTAGGCACAGTGCATCCAAGTCTCTATCCGCCAACTTAAAGATATCTAATGGAACATACAGACCTCTTTATTTTTTATCTGCCGCCTTTTAAGTCAGCCCTTGACTTTTTATCTTTTGCCACTTGCTCTGATTATTTCACAACTTCTAGCTTTTCTACAGCTGAGCTGCACACTGGAAGCTATTAGTCCTTTGCATTTCATTAATTTCACATTGACATAACTTTTCTTTAGTGAGCATTCTTCTCTGAACACTTAGCACCAAGTTGAGTAAATAGTATAGTAAATGTTTGACCAGAAAGTTATCATTCTGGCCAGATGTTTGCATGCAATCATCATGGGATTGAATGTTATTTTGAAACTTTTATACACCATTCAAAACTTTTTTTTTTACAAATAAAAAACTGAAAACGGTGGTGTGCAGAAGTATTTATCCCCCTTTTCTCTGAGATCAACCAATTGCCTTCAGAAGTTGCCTGATGGTGACTAACTGTAGTCCATGTGTGTTTAATCTAATCTCAGTTCAAATCCAGCTGCTCTGCTATGCCTCAGAGGTTTGCTAAGAGAATATTGGGGAGCAAAAACATAATGAAGTCCAAACAACACACCAGACAGGTCAGGGAGAAAGTCATGGAGAAGTTTAAAGCAAGTTTAGGCTATAAAAATATTTCCCCAACCTTGAACATGTCACTGATCACTGTTCAATCCATTATCCTGAAATGGAAAGAGTATGGCACAACTGTAAACCTACCAAGGCAAGGTTGTCTACCTAAATTTACAGGCCGAAAAAGGAGAGCATTGATCAGAGATGCAGCCAAGAGGCTCATGGTGACTCTGGACCAAATGTAAACATGTGGAAGAAGGAGCTTTAGTCAGACGAGACCAAAATGGAACGCTTTGACCAAAAGTAAAACTCTATGTGCGGCAGAGAACTAACACTGCCCATCAGTCTGAACAGACCATCCCCACTGTCAAATATGGTGGTGGCAGCATCATGCTCTGGGGATCCTTCTCTTCAGCAGGGACAGGGAAGATGGTCAGAGTTCATACAGCGCAAAGTATGAAGAAAACCTATTGGAGTCTGCAAAAGGCTTGAGACTGGGATGGAGGTTCACCTTCCAGCAGGACAATGACCCTGAACCCAAAGCCAGAGCTACAATGAAGTGGTTTAAAGCAAAACATATTCACGTGTTAGAATGGCTCAGTCCAAGTCCAGACCTAAACCCAACCGAGAATATGTGGTAAGATCTGAAAACTGCTGTTTACAAACGTTCTCCATCTGATCTGACTGAGCTTGAGCTGTTTGGCAAAGAAGAATGGGCAAAAATTTCAGTCACTAGATTTGCAAAGCTGGAAGAGACAAACCTTAGAAAACTTGCAGCTGTAATTGCAGCAAAAAGTAATTTTACAAAGTATTGACTCAGAGGGAGGGTTGAATACTTTTACGCTTTTCGTTTTTTTAATTTGTAAAAAATCATGCAAAATTTTGAATCATGCAGGATTTTCTTTCTCCTTCACAATAGATACCACTTTGTGTTGGTCTTTCACATAAAATTCCAGTGAAATATTTTTATATTTGTGGTTGTAATGTGACAAAATATTGAAAAGTTCAAGGGGCATGAATACTTTTGCAAGGCACTATAAATTCTTTGTTTATTTTCTAATATTCTGTTTATTATAATAAGATTTGATATTTTTATTGTTGTGGCTTTTTTATGGTCTCATTTGTCCTGCTTCTGATATTTAGCTTTTAAGTGGCTCTTGTAGACTCATTAATGACTGTCTGGGTGTAAGTTTACACTCATAAACAGTGAATAAAATTCAACAACAAAACCCACAATCTCACTTTAAATGTCATTGTGGCCATAAAATTTTTTCAACGATATTTTAAAGACGTCCATTTTAGATCAATTAGTGTATACTTTAGGGTCCCCCATGAAAAAGCTGGAATTAGATTTCAGTATTTTTCAAGTCTACACAGGTATGGACTATAAAAAAATAAGAGTATCTTGTCATATTTTAAATAAAATTTCTGAATTTTCCTAATAATTTGGTCCAGTCGTCTTTCTCTCAACCCAGTTGTCTCTGTCATTTGCTTCCACCACATTGTCCAATGCTTCGTCCACCATAAGGCCTGAGTTTTGCATATTATTTTGGAATCTGTAAGTGTATGAATGCAGCGATAGGGGCTTTATGAATAGACATTACTCAGGTGACAAGCCTGAAACCTGTTTTGAAAGCAGCAGAGAAGTTTTGTTCCTTCATTTCTGTTTTATTTAATTCCAAAAGGGTTTGATATTTCATAGTAATTGCATTTTAAAAGACCATTTAAGTATATATACCTCTAGAATTTAGAGTTTGGAAAATATACTTTCGAAAAATATAGAAATCAGAGGAACTCTTGTTTTGTTGACTGAGCTGCCTTTTTTTAATCTTTTCATACTATATTGTCAATCTGAATAAGTTTAATGTTGAAAGGTGATTTTTATGCTTATGTGTTCAGTTGGATTCAAGCATAGAATCTCTCTGATAATTCAAAACAGGCGTAATATTTGTCCAAGCATGCTGACACTCACTATTTTATCCAATATAAATAAACTCCAGCTGTTGCACAGTGCCATCCCATATGTTTTGCATTGTTTAGGTTTGTATTTGGTAACCAGATAAATCAAAACCAGATGATTCTTCATACTTTACAATATTACAGAATTTATAAAAATAGAAAGTGAAATGAAATATTGATCCCTACTCCAAATTAAACACTCATGTCTGGGAGCAAAATGTTAACCTAATAACAGCTGTAAAGGAAAAACATGTCAATAGCAAAAGTCAGAGTGATTTGTGCTTTTAATGCACATAATAACTGTCTCTGCAAATTGTGTACCAATTGTGTACCAATCCATAACCCATCCATTTTCCTGGGTAAGTGGAGATCTGTTTTACAGTTAGATCTGAGTTTTAGAAAAATAAATATTTTGAGTAAATATGCAGGAATTAAAGCTAGATTTTATTTAGGGTGAAGCCATTGTATTTAACTTAAAAAATCATGTGATGCTACCATGATTAATCCTCCTGTGGAGGTTTGCACCTCTGCCAGGCTCTTTCCATTTTCATCGAAAAATGAAACTTCTATACAGCTAAAGCATGATGCTTTAGTTGTACAAAACGTTTAGTTCAGTTTAGTTGTAAAGCATGATGCTGCCACCACCAAGTTGATTGGTGTCTGCTGTGTTCCTTGGTCTTCATGATGTTATTTTGTTCTCTGATGTTCTCTGACCTCTTTACAGAGAGGTTGTAGTTATATGGAGATTAAATCACACAGGATGATTATTTACCAATTAGAATCGTGAAGGTAATTGTTTGCACTGTATTTTATTTCATTTTGAATACTTTCAAAGTGAAAGAAGCAGAGCAAAATCACGCCATACTTTTAAGAGTTTTGTTTGGGGAAAAAAACAAAAAAAGGGGCGCTTTGTGAAGTCTTTGTGACCGACCTTCACAAAGTGCCTTTGCTTTGGTAATAAAAAGGAGAACTGTGTCCCTGATGTCTCTTAACTTCTCATTAATGTCAAGGTATGTTATTACATTGCAGATTTGGGTTAGATGATCACAGACTCACACTGTTTGTGCATGTGGAAGTGTCTGTGCCGTATTAAATTCAGCAGAACCCATCAGTATTTGCCTACTCTCACACAGACAAACACACAGGGACACACTGAAACAATTAGCAGCCTCCATTATGGTTAAATATGAGCCACTGCTTATGGGGTGATTCTTTGAGGGGAAAGAGATCAAACTTTTATTCTACAAAGTCCATATGCTTCATCTCTTGCTGCAGACACGAATGCCCTCAATCCACACCCAGACTATCAACAAATCTTTACCACAAACATCTGAAATGACTGCAGCAACCCTCTGAGTGTAAATTGATTAATTAAAAAATACTGAATCAGTCAGCTGAAAATGTCAGGACAGTTCTATATGTCATCATGCAGAAGTAAATCCATATTAAGGGAAGGATTTTAAGTGAAAATGATCATGTCTCTCTCTCTGCGTGCTTCGTCTGACTCATGTTAGCACTGGGAGATGCCCAGTGCAAGCACAGCTCCCATGGAAAAACTTAGGTTTTTACATTTAGAGATAGTTTGGAAAATCTATTATCGTCTTTCTTTTTTTTTTTACTCAACCATAACATAAGGCCATCTAAAACTGAAAGAAACAAACAGAAAACAAAGCATAGATGCTCTGTTTAAAGATAAAGTGCTCTCAGCTGCCTCCACATGCATGGACAAACCACAAACAAACAGACCGAAGGATGAATGACAGAATGCACGGACAGGCTGACTCCTGACAGATTATTCCTTTACCAGATGATCGGCTCAACTTTTCCATAGACTCAGCCATGCGCACATACTGTAGATCTGCACAGACACATGACACTTCTATCATCATACAGCTCTTCAGGCTATTTTGTGTATGTGTGTGTGTCTGTGATGGTAAATGCATTAACAGTGACAAGAAAGGATGTCAGCTCCACAAGAAAGGATCAGGGCACAAAAGGTTCACGGAAAAACAAAGAGACAGAAAGGCATCCGATGTGTTTCTGTCTGGCTTATTTCTGAACCGTTTCCTGCAATTCTTTCTCCGTCGTTCGTCTTGAACTTTAAGTTTTGCACCACATCTCCACATCCCCTGTATGACTAGGACTCATTTTCCACTGTGTGCCTCTTTTTTTTAATGAAGCATTTTGGGGGGAAAAAAAACATGGGGGGAAAAAAGAAACCATAAACTGCCTGACTTCGCATCGGCAAAAGAATGCAAATTACTCCCTAAACGCAATGCTAAAATCTTCTGCAGACTTGTTATTTGCAGGGAAGTCTAATAACAGGGTCTTCTTTTCCTCCTCCATTAGGTCCTTCACCCGTCCAACTGGGAGGCAGAGGCCACCACACCAGCTCAGAGGGTGGCCACTGAGGCAGAGGCTGCTAGGTTTTATCTCTGTATAATTATCTGGGAAAATCACAGAGGAAGCAAACAGGTAAGGCTGTTGCATCTTGGAAAAGTGCTGACAAGCTTGATCCAGTGCAGCAGTGTTGTCCCCCTTGAAAGATTCAAGCAGCCAGCAGCTGAATACTTTCTTGGAATGGAAAGACTTCAAGTGTGACTGAGCTGAAATGTATTAAACAGGAGGGAGAGAGGGAGCAAAATGAGAGATCAGCAGCCTGACTTTGAATAAATAAAGAGAACAGCCGCCTTAATCCCCACTGGACCAAACCCTTTCTAGCGTTTCACAGAACAGAGCAGAGGGGAAAAAAGTGATTTTGTGACTAGAGCTGCTCTTGGTATTCACATCATCTCAGAAATAAAAACTCTCCAACCTTGTAGATACGTTGCTTGACTTTTAGTCCTCATATTTAAAATGAGAAACTGAAAAGTTAAACCTGGAGTATGAAGAGCCACAGTGTTGTACAACAGCAGCGAAACTCATTAAGCTTCAAATTTCAGTTTATTTTATTCAGATTTTATATTAATAGAAAAGATATTATTGCATATTTGTGAGGGAAAGGAAAAAGGACAAAAGGTTCTTAAACATGTTCAGTTAGACTTGTGAAAAATGTGGCATGCATTTGTAATTGGGTTTTCTTTGTCTTGTATCTTTATCGCTCAATAAATTCTGCAGATTTTACACACAGCTGAGGTAATGTGTAATTGACCTCAGTATAAACCCAGCTGCTCTGAGGGCCTCTGAGGTTTGCTATAGAAAATCAGTAAACAATAATACACTTACACCTTAAATTATGAACAACATACAGTATAAAAACACCATTCTGAAAATACACAATCAAGCTAATACTGGATAAAGCATTAAACATATAATGTGAGATTTGAGACTGGGTTGGAGGTTTAAGCTGCAGTTGAACACTAATCAGTGTGTAATCAGACCTGCATCAAATTGAAAATACTGTATATGATAGGTCTTGAAAACTGAGAACATTTTGAAGAAAAAATAAACATTTCAGTCAACTCTAGCTAATAAAGACTTGCAGCTCAAAGTGTCTCAATTTGAAGCATCAAAGTTTTTTGCTTGTAATTTGGAAAAGTTCAGGGGGTGAAAATACTTTAGCAAGGCAGCATATAAAACTCACAAAAACATTTTTTTAGGCTCTTGTTGTTGCTGTTTTTTTTTAAAGATTTGGTTATGACCTATGGGTTCATGAAACTGTTGCACCTTGTTTTGCTTGCAGCCTTGCAGACGTCAGATTAATGCATTCTTTAGAAGCTGTTGAACCTCCCATGCACTGTTCATTCTGTAAACATGAACCCACACATCCCAGACACATTCAAGTACATCTGACCTCAAATGAGACACGCATAAATAAATAATTACCGAGCTGTTTAGCCTTTGTTCATTCTTAGCCTACGCGCCTTCTGTGGGCCTGAAACCAAGCTCAAATTGAAGACTGAGAACACTGCGCACCGTTTTGAGATTACTTTGTTCTCAGTATGTCCTTAGTTGTGAAAAAAGAACCATATTTTCTGATCTTATTTAACTCCTAACCTGATACATTAGGTCATGCAACAGTCAGCTACAAAAGTTGGGCTTAGGTGAGGGTGAAATTAAAACTTTTTAACTGCTTTTTTAATGGGGTGAAATGGTGCAAGGAACAACACTACTTTTAAGTTTGGAGAAAGGACACATGCTTCTAAAAAACAAGCCATTAGTCTGATCTTCTTGCTGTGACTTTGCATTTTTGACCACAGTTGGAGATAAATTGATACATTTTCAGCTTTTTTGACAGCAATGTGACTTCTGTCAAGAATCTGTGAATTTGATTAGCATTTTCTGTTGATACCAAGAATGATCTCATCAGCTAACACTGAGCTTCTAACATTGGATTCTCTGTAACCATAAACTAGATTTTTGTTTTTACTTCTTTCATGAACATCTGGCTCCAAGCAGCAAATGAACCATGTGAACGGGAATGCATCCTTCATGCAGCTTTACGTTTTAGTAACAGCTGTGTGTCAAGAAAAAGATACAGTCCCAATGTTAACAGAATGAATTTGAGAAAATCCACAATCCAAACTTGTTTTTATCAACTGAACTGTACCATGAAGCAAACTACTGAGCAAACTATTAAATATTATTAGTATGATATTTGTGTTGACAATGAGTACATTCACATTTCTGACTTCACTGGTGTATTCCTCTTTCATTTGTCATCCAGAATTTAAAAAGTAGGTCAAGTGAAATTT
The DNA here is from genome assembly GCA_903066825.1 of Alfaro cultratus. Lineage (NCBI taxonomy): Eukaryota > Metazoa > Chordata > Actinopteri > Cyprinodontiformes > Poeciliidae > Alfaro > Alfaro cultratus. The sequence goes on from CAEFZX010026775.1 coordinate 21,688, forward strand.
AATATTGTAAAATGAGCACCAGAGTTTACAGCTACAAACTGTAAAAAAAAAAAAAGAAAAGAAAAAAAGACAAGAAATAAACGCATCTGGAATCAGTGTGGAGAACAGGAAAGACATACATGTGAATTTATTATGTTTGCCCAATTTTACGTCGCAAAGTTTTTATTACTTATAAACCTACCTCATAAAGCTGGAGCTTCAACACAACCTTTCACCTCCCAGACATTTCAACATACTCTGCATGACCTTTCCCTTTTCCTCTGCTCTGCTACTCCAAATTTTCTATTTCCCTGGGGAAGAACAATCTTTATCCCTGCGCTCCCCCACTCCACCTTTTCTTTTTGTGTCTCCTCATCTGCTGGCTTTGCTCTTATTGCTTCTGGCTGATGACACTTATTTTCCACTCTTCTCTGTTTAAGTCTTCCTCTGGCTTTCATTGCCTTGTCTGATTTAAAAACATGATTTTAAATAGCTGTCTCTCTCCAATTTGGTTCTGTTGGTGTATTTATTGGCAACGATGTCTGCATGTTTTGCCTGCCTCTGCGTCTTTCTTTGTGATCATGTCCTCTATTGCCTGTTTTGTTTTTTTTCCTTCTTCACCACCATATTTCATCTGGTTTTCTATACTTGCACTCATGCACACTTCTGCTACTTTGTTGTAGCCAGGGAGTTTTGTGCTGGTGTTAAGTTTCATACAGCAGGAAATATTTTTGAACCATGCAGGAAATGTCTGAAGCACTGGAATCTTTCTCCTGCCTTGACCACCCGCAAAAATCATGCACACACTTCAGAAAAGTCCCAATAATGACTGAAAAAAATAATATTAAAGTTAAAATCTGTCTCAAGATTTTATTTTTCATAACTTTCTTGAGTATTTGACATTTTCTCAATCGGCATTCCAATGCTTGAGAGGCGGTGAGGCTGCAGACAGGTCTGGCTCCATAGAGGAAGGGGTCTGTGAAGGGGAAGAGCACCACCAGAAACAGCAGGACTCCAGTCAGACAGCAGATCAGCACGGCTGAACGCTGAGGCCAGCTCAGAGCGGAACCAATGTCAGGGAGACCCTGGCTGCTGCAGAATGAATGGCACAAAACTGGACCCACAATATGACCTTCAGAAGAACACACCAAAAGATGTGAAACTACCATATGTACACAAGATGGCGCTTTTAGAGGATGAATGTGTATTTTTGCCTCTCACCAATTCTCAGGAAAATAAAAACAGGACAGACAGCAAACACAGTTGTGTCCAACAACTGAATCCCTGTAAAGGAAAACTACAATGAATAATCAACAAACTGTGAAAGTATTCATACTCTTTGATTGTTGTCACAAAAACATTGTTTAAAATGTTATGGCAGACCAACACACAGTCATGCTTATTGCAAAGTGAAAGTAAAGTTCAGCTTTTTCTTTTAGTAAAAAACTGGAAGGTAGTGTTTGCATTCAATTTCAACCCCTTCTCTCTGATGTGTTTACTGCAATATTTTTAACCTTGTTACAAAAGGCTATTTTTGGTGGAAAACTAACATTGCACCACCTACACTGTAAAATATAGTGGTGGCAGTATGATGCTGTGGGGATGTTTTCTTCAGCAGAGACAGAAAAACTGCATAAACTGATTTGAAGTTGGATAATCCAAACAATCCAAGAGTGATAAAGCGTCGCTCTGTCACAACAATCCAAAACATAAAGCCAGGGTAACAGTGGTGTGGTTAAAATTAAATCATTTTCATGTGTTAGAATAGCTCAGTTAAAGTCTATATCTAAATCCAATCAGAAATTCTAGGTAGAATTTAAAAATGTATGTTTGCAGGTGGTATTCAACCAGTTTTAAAGCATTTGAGTTGTTTCACTGAAACACAAGAGAAGCTAAGTAGTCTAGGTGTGAGAGGTACGTCCACAGAGTTGGAAAGTATTTAGAATATGTAATGTAAAGGATACGAACACACCACACTTTGGAGATTTTCATGTGTAGAAGAAAAATAAACCAATACTGTAAATCATTTTCCTTCCTCTTTAAAAATAGCTCAGTTGCTTTGTGCAAGTGTGACACAAAATTCCACCAAAATACATTGTTTGTTTCACTGTCTCTGTTACCTCTCATTTATGCAACTGTTGGTATTGTGCAATGACATAGTTTATTAGACTGTAATTTATAAATGTTTTCTTAGGTGTAATACTACTGTATTTTTCATATACAGTGCATAGATGGCATTTAGTGTCTTTTTAATGTTAGATTGATTTTCACTGGGATTTGATTTATTGTTATATGATCAAATATACATCAATCGCCTCTCACATGTAGTTTATTTGAGAATAAGCTCACCTGCCCCCAGGAAGATGTCCTTTCCCAGGTGAAGCTGCTCTATGATGTGGTGAAGATGGGCTAGAACGACAGTAAAATTGAGATAAAATTTGCAAACATTATAACAGGAACAGCAAAACTCCTGCAGGTCAACTGGTGCATTTTGCCCTAGTAGAGTATGATGTCATTGTGGCCCCAAAGTTTCCTGTCATACCAACACCAAAGAACAGAGGAGCAATGAAGATAACAGCTGTGGCTCCAGCGAAAGGCACCAACATAGGCAGCATGGCCCCTCTGAATACCAGCTCCTCCGTCACTGGCGCCACCACCTGGTTCCTGAGCCACGCTGCCTCTTGAACGCACATCCTCCAACTCTGCACATCTGGGAAAATACATTAGTCAGGAGCTTGTGATCACCTTTAATGCAAAGGCGGCACATATGTCAAACTTTTTGCATCAGATTTCTCTAACAGAACCTTATAAATATCCAGAGCAAGGAGAAGTTCCCCAGAGAACCCGTCAGGATTGTCCAAAGCAGACTGAACCAGGGGCCCCAGATAAGAAAACTATTAAGCAGAATGAATATAGATGTTTATAACATGCACAGGTAATAAATAACAACAGATCAAAAGTATGAGGGAAAAAAATGGGACACATTTTAGTATGTAGTTTAAACACTGCAGGGAGCTCAAATAAAAATATAAATATAAAATATAAAAAATATAAATATAAAACTATAAATACATATATGTATATATATTTATATAAATAAATATAAAAATAAAAACTCTTTAACTGTTAAACAGTTAAATTAAATTAAACATCTAAAATGTCTAATCTGCTTCTATAAAGCATAAATTAAATCTAAAAACCAAACCCTTCGAAATCTGTGTGAGCAGATGCTGGAAAACACTTTCAAAATGACTTTTTAAACACTTTTGACAACTTGAACGCAATAAATAAATAAATAAAAATTCCATTCCTCTTATTTGATTGTGTGTGTTAAAGAGTTCAGTTCAGTTTCAGTTTAAGAAGTAATTTCATTTTGTTTCAGTTTTAGAATTTAAGTCAGAAAGAATAAAAATAATTACAAAAACATTTGTAACAAAACCTTTTCCTTTAAAGTGTTCATGTTATAATTTATTGGCTTACCGTAGTCAATAGCAAAGGCAGCACAGATGCAGGAATAAAACCAGGTTGAAGAGTCCCGTATGGACTCTTCAACCTGGAGACCTAGGATGCACTTTATTTATTATACAAAGTTATTTCAACAGAGGATCTCATCACCTGAGTATTGTGGGTAGTGATGATTAGTAGCTGGAAAGCAAAGCGCGTAGGAATCACAATGAAAATCAATTGCCTGTAGAACTTTCAAACCCCAAAATATCAAAAGATAGAGGAAAGTCTACTCTCTGTGATATCAGCCCAGTGCATCCATAGCTTCACAAACGCAGGAGACACAGCAGACACCAGAGCTACACTGACAGAGCGACGCTTTATCACTCTTGGATGGTCCCTTTAAGACACACACTTTCATTAATGGGCTACTTGAACAACACTGACTTGCATACCTGATGATGAGTTGCATACCTTGGTGAGGTGCTTCAGCAGACATATAAGCTCCCCACATAGAGAAAAGCCAGCAGAAGGCAACTCATTACACTCACCCAACAGATTGTGTACTTGTCCTGCCTAATACAGCTATGTCCTGGCTCTTGCATGACAGAACAGGAGATCTGCAAACTGCAGAGCTTCAAGTGGTTCCACAGGAGAGGGATGGATAAAGTAGCACAGGGTCAACATGCTCGAATGGATAAGCTTGATCCTTTATGTCAGATTAGATTAGTAGATCCTAGTGCAGAGAAGCTGATTAACTAAAGCGCAACAGAAAGACATAGATAAAAAAAAATTAATCGCACCGTATCATGTAATCCTTCATAAATAGTAGTTTCTATAACGAAAAAGAAACTGTTCCCTGACCGGGAATCGAACCCGGGCCGCGGCGGTGAGAGCGCCGAATCCTAACCACTAGACCACCAGGGATGTTGCTCAAACGGAGACCGCTGTCATACAAATCCAAAACACTTCCGTGTGTGTGTCAATTTACAGTTAGTACGTGAGCACACTTCATAGTAAACTTGCTCCTCTGGTAATATCTAGTCGGACATGAAATGTAAAAAGCTCCAAAACCGAAAATAACCAGTCAAACCCCTGAACAAGCCGCCCAGGCCTCAATGGTAGTGGTAACGGTAGCCTGTTCTTCAGAAGGAAAGTGTAAAGTTGCTTCACTAAGTTAAGTGTCACTAAACTTATTGTCCTAAATATACACAATGCTTTACTAAATATTTACAAAGACCTTCAATGTATTACCATACCAGTCAAGGGAAATATCGCCGTCTGATGTTCTGTCAGACAGAAGTAACTAACGTAAGAGACGGTATGGTGATGGTGGTACGGGATATTTATGGAAAATAATAAAACAGGACAACAGCGGGAAAGGGAGGTAGAAAAACGGCCAAAACGGGAGACTTGACAGGTAATACTTTTGTATTTTCTGTAGTAAAGCAAAGCAAAGCAAAGCAAAGCATGACTGACATGACGCCTCCTCCCATGAGGAAGTAAACAGTCATGCAGTGGAACTCAATGCATTGAGTCATTTTTGACTTATCAGCCAACATTCAGGCAAAGAAGACGGGCAAGAAAATTCTCCAATGATTTGTGGGAAACATCGGAGAGATCAACGTGAAAGTTTTATAGAAGGAGCAATTTTCAAATTCTGACAGATTTTAAAGTACATTCATTCCTGAATAATGGAACATTTTCCAAGACACTAATATCTTTTTTTTTTTCATTGCAGGCCTGGGGTTGCAGGCCTGCAATGGAACTGGCCTTCCTGTATTTGTGTGGTTGCTGCACACAGCTGCACCTTGTGTGGTAGAAGCTGCTGTTCCATAAAGCTCCATAAAGGCGAAATGTTTGAACTAATCAAGCAAAAGTCATTTAAATGAATTGGCCTTCCTGAGCTGTGGATGTCTGCAGGTACCATGGGACAATCCAGTAATTATTCTCACCCAATGTATGTATGTTAACTGGCTGGTTTTTAGGTCAGTTTTTCCTATTTCCCTAAATGAGATGGTTTGCACAAAAAGTTGAACATGTTACAGTAATGTGAATTTCCTGTAGGCCAATTTTATTAATATTCTCCATTTCTACAATCTGTGCTTTGTTTACATTGATTTGATTTGTAATACATTTATGTCTGAAGCATTGTGGTGTACCTCACAAAAAAAGACTTGAAACATCTCTAGCTATTTTCCTTAAACTTTATTTTATTTGTCATTCATGAATAAAACAGTCATAAATATGGAAATCAACATTTGAATGATAGGTACCATTTTAACTGCACACATCAAAAACCATGCACGTATTCATCAACCTATGCAGAAATACCAAAACTTTTTAACTTACGCCAGTCAAGAAGATGGGAACATCCAAAGAAGCTGCAGATGACTTATATCGCCAGGGTCCGACATTAACAGATACATTTTAAGATGTGTTACCACTTTGAGCGTCTATAACCATTCTGCACTGAAAACCTTGTGGAATTGAGTCCAGCTCGAATAATCACAAAATATACTAATTTCTGAAATGCTTTGATATACTAACATTTTTTTATTTTTTTTTAAACTATCAGAAAAGATAAAAGCGTCACCTGCAACAGAACATATCTCTTTGCATACTCGAATACTGATATGAACTATCTCCCACTGCATTTCTGATAATCACAACTTAAACAACCATTTTGATACATTTTTATTTAATATGTAAAAGCTGGTGCATTTTGGCCTACAAATCGAAAACTTTCTATTAAGGCACAGGAGACACACAACATAAAAAATAAGCAGAGGACCAGCTGGTGTGTGAATACTGAATAATGTCCAAAAAAATGTACACAACACATGAAAAACACCAGAAGTGCAATAAATGTCTTAAATAAATAAAAAACAAATTAAAGAAACCAACATAATACTACTAAAACACACACATTACATTCAGACAACAATTTCCAGCTTCAGACTTAGAGAACATTTCTAGGAGGGGAAAAGGCACTTGAAATCCTACAGATATCTTTGTAGTTTCTTTTTTTCTTAACATTCAAGGAAAATAATGTTTGGGACTTTGGGATTCAATGTCAACTGCAGTTTGTGCTTGTCCTTTTCACTGTAACACACATTTGTTGTCCTTATTGCTGTATTTCCTCCTCCTCATCTCCAAACCTCGCTCCAGCCGCTCGTCCTCCTCCTGAGCACTGCAAACACAAAAACATCAGTTCAGGAAAACAATTTCTCATTAATCAGGGATGAAATCAGCGATGACTGAGCTACAAAAAAGGAATGGCTCTCTGGGTAAAAATGTGTAAAAGGCCTCCAAGTAAATCGATTATTTAATATATAAGTATTTTAAAGAAAACAAAACTTTTCAAAGTTCATTTTTAGAGAACTACAGAAAGCAGAACAATCTTAGGATCAATCTCCAAAAAAGCCAATTCCTTTTGTAAACCTGTTTACCTAAACTGCGGTCAATAATTGTGTAGAACGCTGCATGTTTGTTTGACTTTTTCTGGTCATACTGAAAGCATCCACTCACCGTTTCTCTTTGTCATCGATGTCTCTGATGATCTCATCCCGCTGGTTAACCAGTGACACCAGCTCCTGCAGGAGCAGCTGCTCCCTCTGCTGCTGAGTGGATGTCTTCTGCCAGTCTGTGAAACATTCAGCAAAATGCCAAAAGGTACTTCTTTATTAATGTTTCAGATTTGAAAACAAGTTTATGTCTGACAATTACTTTTACATGCTTTTCTCTTTGATTTGATATGCCAAAGAAGTTTCTCTTTCTGCAATTAAAAAACTAAAATATGAACTATCTCCCACTGCATTTCTGATAATCACAACTTAAAGAACCATTTTCGTACATTTTTAATTTAAAACATTTATTCAGTTGCTCTGCAGATCATAGTTAGTAGGTAGAAAGTCACACAAACTTTAGTAAATGCAGTGTTGATAACTATAGGAGTTATGACACATTTTTAAAGCAGAGCTTGAAAACACTGTGGATTATGTTTCACCAATAATTTCACAAGACATTAGTTTTGCATGCTCACAAATCAAAATGTAGTCAAAATTACAAATATAAGTTATGTGTTCTAAATGTGTACATGTGTATTTAATCTTTTGTTTACCCTGAACTCTGTTTTCAGTGACTAAGACACAGATCCACAGATATAATAAAACTTAAACCAAGCACTGACCTTCAATAGCCATCATAACTCGTAGTTCTCTGGTGAGAAGCTCAAATCTCCTCTCCAGATCCTGCTCCTCTTGTCTGCAGAGCAGTCAGAAATTATGGAATGTAATAAACTCAATGTTTACGATATAAAACGTGTATTTTCAGTTAGCTTACAATAGCTCCAAGTTATCCTGTCGGCGTATCAGAGCGTTCTTCTTGTTCACCAAAGTGAACCATTCCTGGATCAGTCTCTCCTCTTCATCACGATCACTCCCTGCAAACAGAAGAGAATAATTTGTATATTCATGTAAGAGTTATGGAAAATAAAACCTTTCCCTGCATTGTGAGAAACAGAACATTGAACACTCCCACCTCTCTTAGACAGATAAAAAAGATAAATAAACCAACCTGTTTCCATGAGGCTTCGCAATCGTCTCTCCACGACTGCTGCTCTGCTGTCGATGTGTTTCTGCTCTGTCTCCAGTGCTGCCAGTTCGCTCAAGACATACTGACTGGTGTCCTGCAGGTGCTGACCACAAGTCCCATCACACACACACATTTGCATGCATGTACACAACATGCAAACACACACAAATACAAATAAACATAAAAATGAAAAAGGCCCGGCAGCCATGAGGAGAGGAGAAAAAGGGTAAGAGAAGAAAAGTGAGGACAAGAAAAAGGACAGTCACAGATTAGAGGGAAGTCAGAAGCAAATTGAATTTAATCTGCAGTGGAGAGATTTATTGTGATTTTGTATATAGGGTTGTAACACAAAACTGACCATAGTTTCTTCTTGTTTAGGAGGCTGGATGTCAACTGCACTCTGCAGCTCTGCAAACAGAGACACAGAGGGCAGATTAAAGCTTGAGCAGCAAGGAAAAAAATAATCCAGTCAAAAGTGGGAAGAAATATCCAGTATTTTAGGTGCTAGCTAGACTCAGTCCAGATAATACTACCTACCTGAGTTATGAGCATTTTCAGTAGGAGATGAAGCATCTTCATCCTGCAAATGCAAATATAATATGGTAATAGACATCACATAACGTTTGAAGAGTTTTCATTTGATGACAAGAAGTGTAACCTGTTCAGATTTGGCAGCTTTGGTAACCGATCTTGGTGGAGGGACTGGGATTCTTGTTTCTTCCACTACAAAAAGATAATGAAAGCAACAAGATGTCTGATTCCTTGTCAAGAAAAGGCATTCATACTTTTTAGTCCTTTCCATAAATTTTGACAAAGTTTTTGAGATTCCAAGTTACACATGTTTAGATTTTAGTTTTGAAAGATATAAGAAGTTAACTCTAATAAATCTTATGCAATAGGAAACACACAAAGAGGCTCCTTTCAAAATTACTCAGCAAATATTAAAGGTGCTGATAAGAACATAAAGAAAACAAGGCAGCAGTCATCACTCTTTTGAAGTTAAGAGGCTTAAACAAGCAAAAACGAATAAGTAAAAGCTTGACAAAATGAGAACTTTACCTTTAATAGTCCTTTTGGTTCTGGGTGGTGGCACCACCAAGGCACTGCTTCCTCCTTCCTCTAGACTCACACCTTCGTTCAGCCTGGCCATGCAGAAGGCGGCGGCGTCAACGTTGGTGGGAGCGGGACCAGAAGGAGCGAGCCCGTAACTGGACTGGCTGCTGTTGTGCTCGATCTGCAGTACGCTCAGCTCCTGGTTGGTGAAATGTGAGCGGATTTGGCTGAGGTACGTCATAACGATGAGCCGGTCAGGGACGGACAGCAGAACCATGTCGGACGGTTCCAGCAGACGAGAGATCCCCAGGGCCTCAAAGCCGTCGAATGCCTGAGATTAAATAACGGATAAAATGTGCAGCGTAACTGTCATTAACAATAATCAAAATAAAAAGGCTCTGCACATATCGTAAAATTTAGTCTTGAACTTTATACATTTTGTCATGTTATGAACTTATGTGCATTTTATTCCACATTCATTATTATAGACGTAAAAATCAGACAGACGTCACATGTATCTATCTTCAGTTCAATTTCAATCATAGCTTTAAATTTCCTTTGCTTTAGAGCAGATTCAAAAACTAACACACTAGTGGTTGCACAGAGGACTAAACAATCCATTCTCACCTTCTTATTATTTAACTTGATGTCATGAGGAAGCAAGCATTCAAAATCTCTGATGGGTAAAAGCAGAAGCACAATAAAATTTATTTAAGACAGATGAAAGCCATTTAAACCATGAACTGTGCATTCAAAGAAGATATTTAGCAAGAGTGATAGTGTAGAAATGCTTTACATTTTGTCTGGATGAAAATGGTGCAGTATGGCACAGAAGGCCAGGCCGTTTCTCCAGGACGTGCTGAAGTTTGTGACCTTTACACCCCCATAGTTGTTGGTGATGCTCTGACACCACTGGAGCAATGACTGACTAGAGTTCACAAGGTCCTGGAGGAAAAGCAGAATAAAAAACAATTCAGTTTTAGTTATGGGATTCTAAAATCTCTTTTGAGTGTCTGTTTATGATCCAGTTACCTCAGTGTCATCTTTCCCATTGACCTCCTCTGTGACCACTGCAAATGGATCAGTGGTCCTGAGTTCGGGGGTTTCTTCCTCTGGTAATGTCGGAAGCCGAGAATTCTTGATCTCACACTGAAGTGAGGAAACGATGGTATGTGCACTGTAGGTGTCTTTGGAATGAGATGATTGTTTCACCGGTCCCCCATCAGGTACATCTGTTGTTTTGTGCTTTGACCTAGAAGGCAACAAGACAGAAGACAGATGATGAGTAGATGGGACAGAGATCTGAAAACCCCCCAACAAAAGCAGGAGAATCCACCCACAGGAAGGAGATACAAGAGATACAAGCAAAAGACATGCAGTCGTGCAATGACGAAAAAGCTGAACAAGCTGATGAAGACAAATGAAGAATGATGGGAGTCTTAGACAACGTGAGGTAAAATTAATTTAATATTAATCAAAAAAAGCCAAACTGCACAAAAAAATAAAGAATAAAAATAGAAATATACCAAGTTATTTTCACAAGTCAAAAGACAAAAATAAAATGTCTTCTATTTGCTTTCCTTAATTTTAGGACAGTGAAACAATTAATCTGTGGCAGTGACATGACTACAGTTAAAGTGAATTGTTGCAATGTGCTACAAGTAGGTACACTAGAAGACAACAAAAGTCTCTCTAATCATCAACTCCATATAACAGAGGTGATTTCAGAGAGCAGCATAGGGTTACAGACTTACTCTTCTTCCTCTACAAGTGGCTCTTTCGTGTCATTTAGTCTTATTTCCTGCAGATCGTTGGAGCAGGTAATGATCGAGAGCTGACTGTGAGCAGAGATGTCAGTTGGGGGATTTGAAGGGACTCTTTTCTCCATAACATCGCTGTCAATATCACCAGGAGTGGGAATGAGTCTTTTCATGGCTCGCGGCCCACTGACCGGAGACGTGTCGCCTGACATCTGTCGAATCTTAGCCAGCAAAAGTCTTTCCTCCTCTTGGAGCTGCTGCTCTTTGGAGAGATTGGTGGCTGAAGTGGGTGTCTCCTCGTCATCTTCAAACTTCAATTCAGGACTCCCATGTAAATTCACAGGCATTTTTGTCTCATTCACCTTACTGCCACTGGGTGGTTTAGATACCACCAAAGGTTGAACAAATTCTGTTACATTTACATCAGAATCGGTTTTAGTAAGTACTCCATCACTCCTTTTTTTCACCGATTGTTGGTCTGAAATTTGTTCTGTTGTTTCCTTCATGTGAGACATAAAATGATGGTCAGGAGGCTGACTGTGAGGTTTATTTTGTTGTTTCACATCAAAGCTAATTCTAGAGCCTTGTTCAGTGGAGGGGGCTGATGCAGGCTTCAGCGCCACAGCGGGAGGCGGGTGGCCTGGGCTAAAGATAAAAAAGGGAGAATTCAAAGCTAAATTTACAGCCTGTGCCAGGTATGACTAACATAGCAAGCATTAATAGCATGCTTTGCCATATCCAAGCAGCAGGAGAGATGTCATTTTGATGCTCCCAAGTGAAAAAGCACAAAACTTAAGAATCTTTCAAATAGCTTTTGCTATTTAACCCAGAAGCTGTTAGTTTAAATGATCTTCAATGCTCTCAGAACATTAGTGGACCAAAGACATCCTTATAAAAAATGCCAGCGTTTTGCTAATCTGCAGCATCAGTGACTAAAACCATGCTAATCCACCTATTTAGCCATGCAAGGCTTAAACAATAAATACACCTCACAACATTTAAACCGACCATCAATTACAAAAATATGTATTAGCCTATTTTATTAGCCTGTTTTGATAATGGAATCTAGCATCCTAACTTCTGGACTGTGGTGCTGTGAAATTCATATATCCTACATGATGCTGTGGTGGATAAATATCCCACAACACTGGATTGTGCTGCAGACTACTACCACCCATTAGCATGTAGCCTAATGAACAGGGATCGCTAACCATGGAATCTGCTTTGGAGATGTGTGCTGATTTCCACCAAACCCTACTTTACTGATAGCCTCCTTACAAGAGAAGCACAAATTTTGTTTTTATAATGGATGTATATGAGATGATAATAAATTATTTATCAAGATTACATTTTTAGAATGCATGCAGACGCCATTCTGTCGTAAGAAAAACGAAGAGAGCACCCAAATCCTCAGTATCCAAAGAACATAAGTTAGTAAATGTTCTAGGAGATGGACTGTGTCATGAGGAAACATCCACAAATGCTTCAAACAGACTTCTCTCTGAACAACAGCAGGCAACACGGAGATCTTTCTGATAATAGCCAAGTTACTCACCCATTTCTGTTGCTATGTCTCCCTCCCTCACCCCTCACTCACCCTGCATCTCCTTCCATATACAGCTCTGCCAGCCAGATGGAGCCCAGATCTTCCTGTCCCCTTTCATACTCTACTTCCTCCTCCTCCTCTTCTCGCAGCCACACTGGGATGGCATTGGGTTTAGGTTTGGATGTACCCTGCTTGACTGCTCTCAGACTGGAACTGTGCTGTGCCTTTGCATCAGTGCTCACAGAGTCTTTGGCTTTATTATCAATCACCCTACACGTACTTGCAGAAACAGGGATGAGTTTGCAGGCTGGTTTGGGGTCAGATTGGTGCTTCTCATTGCTTCCTTGTAGTCTCTCGTCATATGCGATATCATCCAGCTCTGCCTCCTTCAGAGGCGGCCAAGTGTTTGACGGAGTTTTGTTTCCTTTTTCTTGGTTGTCGACACATAAAATACCAGCAGGAGTTTTCACCTCTCTATTCTCCCATCCCTTCATGAGTTTTTCCATCTCTGCATTTTCTTCCTTATGTATTTCCTCATTTGCCTCATCAGCAAGTTTCCTCTGTTGCCTGAAAAAAATGGTCTCCTTGTCTTCCTTCCCTCTTTCAATTCTAATTCTTTCATTTTCCAATTTTTTTCTGTTTTTCTTCTCCACCTCTTCCCTTACCTTTTCCCTTTCTAACTTTTCTCTCTCCAGTATTTGATTTTGTATCTTCTCCATCTCCTCTCTCCTTATTCTTTCAATTTCTTTCCTCTCTGCCTCTTCTGCCATTAGTCTCTCCTTCTCCTTTTTCTCCACCCTTTCTCTATCTAGTCTTTCTCTTTCTTTCTTCTCCACCTCTTCTCTATCTAGTCTTTCTCTTTCTTTCTTCTCCATCTCTTCTCTCTTTAGTCTTTCTCTTTCTTTCTTCTCTAACTCTTCTCTATCTAGTCTTTCTCTTTCTTTCTTCTCCACCTCTTCTCTTTCTAGTCTTTCTCTTTCTTTCTTCTCCACCTCTTCTCTCTTTAGTCTTTCTCTTTCTTTCTTCTCCACCTCTTCTCTATCTAGTCTTTCTCTTTCTTTCTTCTCCACCTCTTCTCTTTCTAGTCTTTCTCTTTCTTTCTTCTCCACCTCTTCTCTCTTTAGTCTTTCTCTTTCTTTCTTCTCCACCTCTTCTCTATCTAGTCTTTCTCTTTCTTTCTTCTCCACCTCTTCTCTTTCTAGTCTTTCTCTTTCTTTCTTCTCCACCTCTTCTCTTTCTAGTCTTTCTCTCTCTTTCTTCTCTAACTCTTCTCTCT
>CAEFZX010026777.1:0-66467 GCA_903066825.1 Alfaro cultratus
TTGATATGATGTAAAGCACTTTGAAATGCCTTGCCGCTGAAATGTGCTATACAAATAAAATTTGATTGATTGATTGATTATAAATAACTAGAAAGTTGTACCAATCTGATCCTCCCACCACAAAGGAATGGATACAGACGGTGAACTCATTATTTGAGATGGAGATTCTAACACAGACTGAGGACACAAGAAGAGCAATGTCAGGATAAATGGGAAAAATGGACAAACTTCACATCAACGCTACAGGACTAATTTTGGATATGAACGGTACCCTTGATTTTTATGATGCTGAAATAAGAGTCTCCCCCCCAGTGTGTAATATTTGTTTTGATTGTTCTGTATTTTTTGTCTCTTTTGATTGTACTCTAAAAATTTCAATAAAAATAAAGTTATATATATAAAAAAAACATCTTCTTAAAAAATATATACATAGGCCATTATTTTAGGACAATGACTACTGTATATTATACTCTCTTCCAGTTTTTTTAAGGAAGGCAAGGCTACATTGTTTTCTTTTTTTGTTTTAAAAATGCTCTTCTATTTAGTTGCTTGCTTCACTAAACAATGGAAATGTTGAGTATGACTTATTCATGTTTCATACTTTAGATTTCTAGGTTTCATGGCAATAAATATATTTGCACCTTAAAAGTAGCATTCACTCTGAATTTCAACATTTCATGTCTTAGCTACTGTTTACTCTCATTCTATTTTTTTTATTTCCTAATTCTTTAAGTCCATCAAATTACATGTATATGTAAGCAGGGAGCCATAAAGCAGACCATTGCTTTATCTGTCCAAGTTTTAACCTCTCGCGTAATTCCTTCTAAGTGTCCTAAAGCCTAGAAGAAAACACCTGTGTGTTTGTGATAAGAAAGATCAACGTAAAGTAAATCTTGTTCACTGACTTATTACAATTTCTGGAGAAGCTGCTGTTCTGGACTTTCGGAAGGAACACCAGGTGCTCGCTTCGACTAGGTTTATCAGTAGATTGAGCCAGCACAAGGAGTACAGAAGAAAGACCTGATCCCAACCCCTGCCTCAGGACCCTATCTCTGGGTAAAGCCACACAGACTTGGCCTTTTTGCAAGAGGCCACAGGGTGCAGGGCCCACATAGCTAGATCTCTTTTAAAAGGCAAAGCTACTGTCTGATGGCAAATTCCTTCACAAAGTCCTGCTCCCCCGAGGTAGATGATACTTTGCAACTCTTAACCCGTGGTGTCACCGATAAATATTTGATCTAATAGTAAACTGCAGGGAGACAGACACAAGTTGAAGGCAGTAAATCACTGGTCTCAACTGAAGCCCTGAAGTTTCCCAAGGTTGCATTTTTAAGTCAGAGCAAGCAAATTAAGACAAAAGCCATTGATTTGCTCATCTGTGGAGCTGCGGTGTTCTGCAGCATATTCCACTTTGAAGCTAGAAATACCAGGCTTTATTGAACAGATCTATGGAGTGTGAATTTTGCTACATATCCACAGAAAGTTCACTTTGGGTCTACACAAATCAAATTGTCTCTGGGGAGGATGACTGGCAAGAGATTGCAATGGCAAGGATTCCCACTGAGGGACGAATGTACAATAGGGCCCTGAGGGGCCTGTTGAAGGAGGGCGTTTAGCCTCCAAGTGGCCCCCTGTGGTAACTCCATCTCAGGGGTGGTGGGGGGCCTTCGGCTGAGGGCAAGTGGAGGTGTGTAAGTCAGTGTTCCTCCCTTCCGGCTGTACCACCTCCCCGAGCCGGGAAATAGAATTGGTGAAGAATGGCTGCTGCTCTTTTCCCACTTCCCCACTTTGCTTGGGTGGAAACACTTTGTGTCGCCTTTTACAGATAACCTTGAAGGGCAACACAACAGATAAAAGTGGCTCCTGGGGGGAGAAATTTATCGCTCAGAGGGGAGGCTTTTGTAATATTTATATAATCCATTATGTACAGTTGTCACTTTAAATATACTCTAAAGGACAATGTTTTGGCATTTTTTCCCCCTGTTACTTTTTTTTTGTTGTTCATATTTGTGATGACAGCACTTTCATACAGATTGCTGAACCATACTGTAGTTGGAGGTATTGGATGGTTCAGTTGTTTTGCTTAGTCACCTGAGTTTGAATAGGATAAAAAAAATATATTGTTTATTTTTATGAATGTTGTTTTTAGAAAGATTGTAGCACACAAGGATGTGGCTAATTCATGAAAACCTCTACTGTTTTCAGTAATCTTTTCTAGATCCAAAGTAGATCTAAAACGTAAATAAGTGACTCAGATACAGTGGATATAAAAAGTGTTCAAATGCCAGGTTTTTGTGATGTAGAAAAATGACAGCAAGACAAACATTTTCACAACTTTTTCCACCTTTAATGTGACCTATAACCTGTACAATGCAATTGAAAAACAAACAGAAATTGTTCACAGAGGTGAAATTAAATAACTGAAATAATATGGTTGCATAAGTGTGCCCACCCTTTTAGAACCGGGGTTGTGGCTGTGTTCAGATTTAACCAATTGCATTCAAACTCATGATTGGAGTCTACACACACCTGTAACCAATTAAAGTGCCTCTGATAAAGTTCAGCTGTTCTGCTAGGCTTGTCCTGACATTTTTGTAGGCACATCATCCAGCACAAGCCATGGTCCGCACAGAGCTGCCACAGCAGCAGAGGGATCTGATTATTCAAAGATATCAGTCAGGTGAAGGCTACAAAATAATTTCCAATTCATTAAATATACCATGGAACACTGTGAAAACTGTCATGTTTTGAAACAAGACACAACAGTGACATTACCAAGGACAGGACGTCCGTCCAAAATTGATAAGAAGACAAGAAGCAAACTGGTCAGGGAGGCTGCCAAGAGGCCGACAGCAACACTGAAGGAGCTGCAAGAATTTCTGGCAAGTACTGGCTGTGCAGTACATGTGACAACAATCTCCTGTCTTCTTCATATGTCTGGGCTATAGGGTAGGCAAAGAAACACATCAAAGCCTGGCTTAATTACGCAAAAACGCATCTGAAATCTCCCAAACACATGTGGGAAAATGTGCTATGGTCTGATGAAACCAATGTTGAACTTTTTGGACATAATACCAAAAGGTATATTTGGCACAAAAACAACACTGCTCACCACCAAAAGTACACCATACCTACAGCGATGCATGGTGGTGGTATCATCATGCTTTGGGGCTGTTTTGCTTCAGCTGGAACTGGGGGCTTAGGGTGGATGGAATTATGAACAGTTCCAAATATCAGTGTTGGCACAAAACCTTTGGCCTTCCATTAGAAAGATGAAGAGGAACTTCAGCATGACAATGACCCAAAGCACACATCTAAATCAACAAAAGACTGGCTTCACCAGAATAAGATTAAGGCTTTGGAATGGCCCAGCCAGAGTCCAGACCTGAATCCCATCGAACATCTGCGGTGGTCTGAAGAGGGCTGTGCACAGGAAATGCCCTCGCAATCTATTGGATTTGGAGTGGTTTTGCAAAGAAGAGTGGGCAAATATTGCCACGTCAAGATGTGCCACGCTGATAGACTCCTACCCAAAAAGATTGAGTGTTGTAATAAAAGCCAATGGTGGTACAACAAAGTATTAGTTTAAGCGTGTGCAAATTTATGCAACCAGGTTATTGTAAGTTTTTTATTTTATATTTTCTTCCCTGAAAGATTTCTGTTTGGTTTTTCAGTTGCGTTGTACGGGTTATGGATCAAATTAAAGGTGGGAAACGTTGTGAAAGTATTTGTCTTGCTGTCATTTTATTACATCACAAAGTCCTGGCATTTGAACAGGGGGGCGTAGACTTTTTATATCCACTGTAACTCGACATTATCAAATGATCAAATACATGCAGTGAAATAAGTCAAAGAAAAAATCTCAGTTAAGGAAGGTGTAATACAAGACCAAAGTAGTAACTTCTTTTCAGGAAAGATCATTTTAAGGGATTTCTAATAAATAAATAATGAACACAATGGATCTGCTCTGTCATACTGCTCCAGGGTTTGCACCTGCTCATGATTCTGATGGCAGACAGAGGGGACATGCGTTTTACTGCTCCTTCAAGTCTTCCATGTCCAATAATAGAATAAAACAAATTACACTGTAGTACTTGCAATTTCTCATAATTAATTGATTATTTGATAAAGTACCAAATTCTCCTTTAACGTGCATTGCAAAAATGTATTTCTGGAAAAGGAACAGGGATGTGTCCAGTGTTTTTAGATATTTTATTGAGTTTACTTTGGCAGACTGACAAAAAGTGGTGCATAATTGTAAATGCCAATAAAAAGATACATCACTTTCAAAAATTTAAATAAAGATGGCGACTCTGTGTGTACACGTGAATTCTACAGGCAATCATTTTCAATGGATATTTATTTCAGGATAGACTAAAAGGGGCTGAATACAAATTCACGCTTTACATTCAGATTTTTTAGTTGTTGATAAAACCATGTTTTTCTCTTTTTTTCTTGCACTTTCATGACCTTTTCTTGATTTATATGATCAAAGCCTCAATGAAATAAGACTTAAATGAATAAGAAATGTGGAGAACTTAAGCAAGCATGAGCACTTTTGTAATGTAATTTCAAGGTCCCGTTCTGTCTTTGACATTGGTGGGCCAGAATGTTTCACAGTTCATGACAGATTCAAACGCTTCCCTTTCAGAGAAACCGGAAATCATTTCTTGGTGTTACTATATTATAGACACAGTTTTATTTGAAATAAATGAAGTTTTTTTTTTAAATATATCATTTTGAATGATTCACTCTCACATTATAATGGTCAAAGAGGAAGCCAGCAACCCAGGAATAGTGTAATTTCTCTCTGCACTTCAGGAGGTTCAGGCTCCCAGACGTTAATGGCAGAGCCCATACAAAACCTTTTGAATGCTGTACCTGTGATTATAAAGACGGCACCTCTTTGAATATGCAGCATTACATTTGCCTCGCACTAAAAGGGTTTGACACTGTTGCTAAGCTAATGCTTCATCGCTGAGAGAGTGATAGGTAATCTGCTGCTCTCTGACATGGCTATAAATGATCATCACGCTTCACGCTCGGCTTATAATAATGTGTCTGAACTCACAAAAATTACAGACTCATTCTATATTTGCATCACAAGACTGATGCATTTGATGTAGATTAAATATGCTCATGCATCGACATTAGAAATATTGCAAGTTATGTTTTACTGTCCAAAATAATTACAATCTTACAGGTACATTTGTTATGTAATTGTTTTTTTTTTATAGAAGTAGTAGATAAAATGCTATAAAATATGTAATAAATAAAA
Organism: Alfaro cultratus; assembly: GCA_903066825.1. Lineage (NCBI taxonomy): Eukaryota > Metazoa > Chordata > Actinopteri > Cyprinodontiformes > Poeciliidae > Alfaro > Alfaro cultratus. The sequence continues at coordinate 5,279 of CAEFZX010026777.1, forward strand.
CACAATAAATAGAACTGTTCCTTCCAACACCCACTCTCTTCCAATCTGATTGAGAATGAAAGGAAGGCCGCCTCATGCACTTCGGTGTAAAATAAGATGAGATCACATAGACAGCTGCAGTGGCAGTTGATCACATTGATTGATTTTCTGTTTAGAAATGACATATAACCTGCTAAAAATGAAAACGCCACTAACGCTATTTGATGTTTGGTGTGCATTGCCCAGAGCTTGCAATACTGGAAACTATAATACTTTTATCCTTGCCAGGAGTGCCAATAAATCTAATGCAGAGTGGGATAAAGATAGCAAGGTTAGACAATAGACCGGTTCAAGCTTCTTCATCTTTCACGCTCCCCGGTTTTTTTTTCCTGGTCTCACTCTTTCTTTACTATATCATTCACTTTCACCCCTCTTATCTCTGCATTTATCTTTTTGTCAGCTTGCGCCCTTTTTCTTTTTTTTTTTTTTTTTTTTTTACAATACCAATACATCTGTTCAGTCCTTTAAACACCTCCACTGATCTGTGAAGTGGAGTTGCTTTAAGCTCCGGCACATCAAAAGCCCCCAAAACAGGACAATAAAAGGGAATTTATCTCTCAGGAGCACTCGAAAAGGTTTTTAGCCACTGCCAATGGTAGCTGTCATCATTATTCCTCATTGTTGGAAACTCTCCCTTACATGGCTACAATTGTAACTTTGTAAAACGACTATGCAATAAATGCTTTGGCTTCACTTCTCTTAAATACTGATTTAGAGACAATTGTTTTATTGTTAAAGTGCTGAGCAAAAGAAACAAGTCTGAACTAGATTACTTAAGGTTTTGAAGGTTATTTTCACATTTGAGAATACATGCAAAGCGTTTCAGTATTTTCGAACTGATGGCAAGAGTTTGCAGCCATTCTGCGGGTGAATCTATAGCATTTTCCCCCCAAAATGAATAGAAAAAATGTCATGCATTTGCCACTCTCCAATATAAACCCTCCATTCAGCCCAATTAGCCTTTTGTCCCTCTTCTTAAGCTGTCAGCTGTAGGGACATTAGTCTTCATAATGTGTTTGTGTCTAGTGGCCAAGAAAGATGGACCTTGTAGCAGGTAAAATCCGACCTGAAAATCCATTTAAAATTTCAACAGAGTCCACACACCCACCAGTCTACCGTTTCTCAATAGCCGAGGAACAAGGCGCTCTGTACGATGAAAAACATAGAACAAGGGGCTGGTTTTTACCAGGCAGATGTGAAATGATCAAGAATAAATTTGTTAATGACCAGTGTACATTTTTAAAACATTAGGTTGACAACAAATTAAATCAGATATCTCCTACTAGTAAGTTAAGAGTTAGCATTTTATAGCAGTGGTGTTAAGATGTTACTTACTCCTGATCTAGCTAGGACATCTTCTTAACCCTCTTGCTGTCTTCAGAGACAGTCATTTAGAACCCATGAGTCTTTTACTCTGTGTGCGATCACACTGACCCCAGGTGTGCAGGTAGGAGTTTGTTTTCTTGCCTATGTGGTTTCAGAAATTGGAGGACTGATGGGACAACCCCCCTGCTTCCCCGCTGTCCGACCGTGACATCCGCCACGTTCTTCTGGAGCATCGCGCTCAGAATGCGGGAGGTTTACAGTTGCATCAGACAACTGAGCTTTCTAATCTATTCCTCGGGTAAAAACACTTAAGCCACCCCATCAAAGTGAAAATTTGTGAGTCTGCAGGAAATGAACGCATGTGTCTGCCGCAACAAAGCCATTGTTTGACTTTCAGTGTCATTGCTGGTGGGTCTCTACACATTTGTTCCAATTGGTTTTTAATAAATATCCGTTAGCATCGAACTGATGATCACGCAGCACGGTTTGTGCTGAATATCTTTGATTTATGGCAGTGTCTGACCTTAAAGCTGGTCTTTTCATCATGAATGTTTTTCCTGGCTGTGACCTTGTCAGGGCCTTGTCTGTCTGTCAGCTAGGTCCGCTAAAAAGGCAAAAGCAATCTGGCAGCCTCCCATGGATAAGTGGGGAGGGTGTGGATGGTGGCGGAGGGAGAAACAAGGGTGGAGGAGGGATGAAGGAGATGTGACCTTTCTACTTCCAGAGAATTGTGTTTAGGTAAACAGTCTTTTAGAAATGAGCTGTAGGACAAGTTGGTGGATGGTAAAGCAGAGAAATTGGCCACCTTGTAGACTTTGTTGCATTATTCTTAAAATTAACTAAAAGAATTGACTGAAACGTTATGTGAATATGTAACACACATACAGAGTTTCTAAATATATTTTTTAAAAGAATGCTTTACCACTTGATCGTTTCTCTTTAGGTCTAAAGGTAATAACTTCAATTTTTCTGTTCAGCTGAACATTCATTTGTTCTAAGCATCTGTTTATTGTTTGTATGGTTTCCTCTGACATAATACAGAGCTATGCATCGTGCACATAGTTGTGGTAGCTAATCTTATTACTTAAAACTTAATCCTAATATGTTACAATCCGAGCTACTGGGAGCATGCAGATAATAAATAGAAAGGATCCCAGGGTTAAAACTCAGGGTACCCAACATGTTACCTCTGTCCACTTTAATAGGAAGTTATCTATTGACAAAACTACATGGATAGCACCTTTCACAGTCAAATTGCATGTGCAGAAACACACAAAATACACTTATACAATTGCATAGGTGTGACAGCATGTTCTTGGAATAACATGTTGACAGGTATATTACTGTTGCACAGCTGAATTCTCTTGAGTAAAACACTCTAGTTATGTGGACACAAAAGAGACTTGCACAATCACCGCATGATTAAAATGAAACTTTCACCTGCTTTCTTGGCTGCCACATCATTTTGATTTTTCTTTAACATTGTTATTTACGTTAGTATCCAAGCTCTGAAAATCAAGAGGAGAAAAACTTTCTTATGAAGTCTCATTTTCTAAGTTTGACCAAATTTTCTATCCCTCACAACCTTAAATGTTAATGTCAAATTTATTTATATAGCACTTTTAAAAACAGGTTTAAAACTGCATCAATGTGCTGTACAAAAACGATGACATAGTAAAATAAGTTGATGGAGAAAAAAAGGGGGAAAATGAATAACACAATAATAATAGTAATAATAAGTAAATAAGATTCAAATTAAACATCACGACATCAGTATCAGTCCTCAATTAAATGCCAACAAATAAAAAGTTTTCAGAAGCGATTTAAAATGACCCAGACGTCCAAGTAAAGAAAAACTTATAGATTTAAATGTTTTAAGCATTTTTTTGGTTTGTTGTTTTTTTTTCTCCTGGAGCCTGAACAGGGCTGGAAGAGGAAAAGCTACACAAATTATGATACCTGTGCTTTATGTGTGTCGCAATATCACTCATTCAACTCCTCTGTATTACTACTTGTCACTATATTCTTTTGAGTGAAACACAATGCATACTGATGGTGTCCTGGATAACCAAGGTCATCACCACAGCATTAGCGCGTAAAGCCTCAGCTTCTGTGCCATAACAACAGTCTTAAAAAAAAATAAAAAATGCTTCTAACTCTTCAGCACTGAGTGGAGGATCATAATGAGAAAGTCTCATGAGAGGTCACCTGTACGCCCAGCCTCAGCAGTGAGGACTTTATTGAGAAACGCTCATATACACAAAAACACACAGTCTTCCCTCTCAAGCATACACACACACACACACACAGGACGGGTGCTCCTTCAACCAGAAAGGAGCCTGTGATTGGAAATAAAGACCATCCTCTGTGTCTGAGGACTGTGAATGGGAGCAGTAATGTTTTCAATTTGAGCCCTGAGAGCCATAATGGAGCTCATTCTACACCACCTAGATACTGTAGTGACGTTGGCCTTAAAGCCTCAGGATTCTATCATCCTTCACCCTCTCAATTCCTAGTTCTCTTCCCCCTCTGTGTGCTGTTCAAGGGATTAATTTGTGCAATAAGATGGGTTCTTGTTGAGGAAAAAAGAAAACTGCAGAGAAGAGAGAAAAAAAAATAAATGAATGAAGAGGTGAAGAGTGGATGAATAAGACGGTGTGTGAGTCCAAGTGTTAATTCAGACTGTGGTGCCTTAGCCACATCTGAATGACACTCGCACAAAGCTGCCTTAAGTCATCCACAGAGTACAGTTTCATAGAGGTTGAGTCTGTGGAGCAAAGTCTTATTTACAATCTCATAGATGACAAATAGCATAATGATTTGTCACCAAATATAATCATGGCAAATGTCTCAGCAGGTTTTCAGCAGGTATTTTAAGATAAAACAAGTGCAATCAACTGAGTTCAAAAGTGACCTGGTAAATACAGTTATTTACCAGGTCACTGGTAAATAACCAGTAACTCTAGTGGTATTGCAAAAGTCCACAGCTCAATTGGGAAGTTTTGTGAACGAGAAAATCTAAGTGTGAACTTCAAAAATATGTCTTCTATGGATAAAAATAAATAAATTATAAGTAGAAGAAGCATAAAATGTTTTCTATACATAACACAATTTTAATAATCTCTGCAAAGGATTTTTTTCACACCATCAATCTCCAACAACAGCCACATCCTGTTTAGACAATTTTAACAGTTGATGCTTTTCAGTTTTGCCCTTTATGTCCATTCCTCATCAAACAACGAGAGGCAGGGGCAACATCACAGTTCTCATTTGTGTGCTTTCATGTCCATCCCACAGCAAAAGATGTTGTTTTCATCCCTTTATGTCTGTCACAATATTGCCAGCAAATAATCCTCTCTCTCTTCTGCTGCCGGCAATATTCATGCAAACAAATCTACACAGCACTTCATTGATGTATTGCTTTTGGATCTTGTATTGGGTATCTTCATGATCTTTTTTTTTTGTTAAAGTACAACACTACCCAAATGAATGCTTATTAATTGTGACTCTGGACTGAATAAATATCTAGTTCACAAATATCTAAGGTTACTTGAGATCAAACAGTCTCAAGTATTATAAAAGCACATTCTTGGAAGAGAGAGCGATGGCTCTGCAATGCAGTGCGTTTCACTTACTTTCCCTAAACACTGAAGCACAGCCACTAAATGAGATCCTCATATTAAAAGGCTATGATCAAAGGAAAAAGTGGTACATTTCATATGATGTGCAACTAAAAACCTTGTGTAAGGTTTGTGTTCTGAGATGGACATGCAAGTACTTCATGTCCAATCTTAAAAAGATTGCCAATATTCAAAAGATCTTTGAAGACCCATTCATAAAGGATGGCTGAATTCATGTTGCTATTTGTCATCAGACTGTGACTGACACATAAGGTGCAGCTTAATTGGATGACAAGGACATAGCAAATATGAACCTTGGTTAAAAAAAACTTTATAGTTTCACTGTAAGAAAAAATGTTAACCAAACAATGACAGATATGCTACCAAGACAAAGATGTGGCAACAGAAAAGTGAAAGGCATTATGAAGAAAATACTTTGCATGACGGAAAAAGATATGTTGCCAATAAGCAGTGTTGGAACAAAGTTTTAACATTCCTTGAAGAGCAAACATAACCAAACTGAATTAAGTCGCTCCTAGGAGATTTTATTTTAAAAACAAGCATTTGTTATTTTGATTTGACCTAGCAAGAAATGTTACAATAAAGTACAAAAAATAACAGGGATGGATCTCTCATACATTGTATTGGCTATTTGGCTACCTTTATGATGTGTTATTAAATATTGCTTCCTATAGCTAAAGCCCACAGCTTCAAAAGTCTTCCCATTTTTGCCATTGAAAGGTCTGGTAATTTTGGAGTTATGACTCATGTTAAATTGTTACAACTCAATTTAACATGTTTTCCTCTGTTACCTGGGGGAGATTTTTCTTGATGATCTAAATATAGTAGTAAAACTAAAAAGTTATGTTTTTCTACACCTCATACAGGTGAAAAGAAATCAAGTACAGGACTGCTTATTGCATCAAAACAGTGGTGTGTTTATTGAAAAGCACATGCGGTTTGGTACAAACTGACAAAACTAATAAAAGAGCGGTGAAAATCAGGATTTCTGAACACAACAGCAGTAGTCAGAACAAAGATGGGAAATCTCCCGAAGGAAGGCCCTTTAACACAGTTGGCCATGACATTTGTTCCTTGAAATTCCAAGGTATTGAAATGGCTCCTGCTCCTAGAAGAGGGTGTGACAGAGAGACTCTTGTTACAATAAGAATCTTTCTGAATTCCCACTGCATGTGCAAACAGTGAACCCGAGGTGCTGAATGGTTTTCTTTGTGCTGAATAGTTTTCTTTGAACTGAATGTTTTCTCCAATTTTGTGACTTTTTTTTGACTCTGTATGACTTTTATGGGTTTTTTGTTTAAGCATTTTATTTTATTCTTTTAAGTGTTGCTGATTGGCTTCGTTGAAAGGAGACGGGAAACATGGCCACCAGTTTCCTATTGTTGGAACGTTGTGGAAAAAGAGAACGATTGTGTGTAACTGTAGCCTTCAATGAACATGCTGTGAAAGCTGCTTCGTAGGTGTTGGAAATTTGACCTTTAAACCAAAAAAAGTAGTAGGATTGGTAATCTCAAGCAGTATTTATCTTTACCCAGATTATACAGATCTTAAATGAAAGAACCGTTACAGTCACCGCCTCGCAGTAATAACGAAACCGGGTCTTCTCCTCCGTCACGTGCTGGCCGTTCACAAGGTTTTTCTCGATGCGCTTAACGTTGGCCCGATGACCAGCTTAGGGCTGAAACAACATCACGGCAACAGACAATAAGAGCTTTGGAACAAACGTCGCTCGCCGCCATCTTTAAAGGCCACGGACCAAAACAAACTTTATTCCTGCGTTTTCATTGTGTTACCGACCTCAGTGACGTTTTCAAGTTGGATATTGGATATCTGCGCTACGCGGAGTTTAGGTCAAGGTTGATCCGATTTCTGAACGCTAATTCCGGCCAGCTGTTCTCTAACCTTAAGCGCTTGGAGGTTCAATTGAGGGCCGTCAATTTCCGAACCAAACGTTCATGTAAATAAAAAAATGGTAATTCATGCTATTACACAAGGCACACTATCCTCTTGTGGCAACCTGGGAGTGAATTTTTCTTTATTATGAAACCCAAATGTAAGATGGTAAAGTTTACAATAAGGGGGACCCCAACAACGCCACCTGGAAAAACTCCAGGAAAAATATAATGTAATAAGGACACAGGTAAGTTCTGCCGGAAATGAGACAAGATTCAGACATTTTTACAACAATTTATTAACTTCAATATGCTTCTTTTGTTTAAAAATATTAGCAATAACCTGAAATTGAACTGTTAAAACAGTGAATTCATTTAATGAAATTGATAATAAAATGTTTAAATTTCAAAGGAAAGTGAGGCTTACCAGTTGGAGTAGTGAGGAAAGGGGCAACATCCAGTGAAGAAAAGGGATCACCCTGGACACTACAAAAACACACACAAAAAAAAAGGTACTCCAACAAAACACACAAGACAAGACACCACCACCTGGGATCACAACCGCCACCACAGAAGCCTCAGTCCCTAAAAGAAAGACACAAATAAAACAATATGAGTAAAACGGTGATACTAAATAGCACTACAATATTACACTTTATACCTTTAGCAGTACCATCAATGCTCCCGACAGCGGGGGAGAGCTCAGGTAAGTCTTTTAAAACATTTCTTTCTAGGCAAAACAGCAGCGAGTGTCTATCCAAGGGAAATGCTATCAGAGACTCAGCCGGAAGCTAAAAGATAGAGCACATTATTAAAACAACTGCTGATGAAAACTATATCTTACAATAGCTGCTCACCTGTAACCTGGTAAGTTACCACACTCCCAGATAAACGTATCCAAATTCCGCCCATGCAGCACAGCTGTAACAAAATGCTATATGAAGGCTTGTTTACACGGAGTAGATATTACCTAGCCACGTTAGCCCTTAACTTCCGGTCAGCAAACAAACAGGACAGATCAGTCCAGGTGTTGGAGGAGACAGCAACGGAGGCTTACCAGATCAGACCAGTTTGTATTAAAGTTAACAATTAAAGCTGACAAACAAACAGCCACGCTTACCCAGCACCGTTCAGCGAACAAAGGAAGCAGATGAATTTTGACGTCAGGACGCAAGCTGCCTCATGGCAGGTGGAGACCTGCTTATACGCAGCAGTCGGAATTGATCTTAAGATCTTAAAGTGGCAGCGTACCATTTATGCTGCTACACTCTATTAAAATTTTAAGTCATATTCAATATTTTAAATAATTTTAATATTAAATGTTTTCTTCAATAGCTTCCAAATCGTGTGCCCCATTAACTCAAAATCAGTGTGAAATTATTCTACTATATAGATGAAGCACATTCATTTTCATTACATTTTGACACCTTTTTGATTTAACTAATTTTGTATTTAAAAAATATATTTTTAAAAATGTTCATAAAATGTATTACATAAAATTCTAGGACAGGATCTATTTCATTACATGTTCACTTCTTACCTGAAATATGTTAAATACAACAAATATTTACTTAGAGTGTGATCTATTTCATAACATTTACTTGTCACCTTTAGTGTTTACTTTGAACTGTTTAATTATGCATTGAATATTTAAAGATGGGCCCTTTCATCTGGTTTGATTGTTTACATTAAATATTAACTGCAAAATGTCTGATTATATAATTGTTTACTTTAATCACATAAAATGCTTATTTAAAAATACAATCTACATGTTCATACATACATGTTCTTTTATTACCTGAGATATTTTAAATATAAAATTTTTACTTAAAATGTGATTCATTTCATCACCTGTTTACATGCAACTTGAAGTGCTTGAATCAAACGTTTCATGAATGTTTACCACATTAAATTATGAAATGAGAGAAAACAGCCACTTCCAACTGTACACATATTTCAACACAAATGGTTCATGTTCCTCTTCAGAGTGTGCAGCCTTGCTGAGCTCCTCTCCTGGGGTTTCCTCCTCAGCCTCTCCAACTTGCTCCTCTTCTATTGTCTCTGCTACTGTGTTTTCATTATTTACCTTTTCTGGGGTAAATAATGAAAACAGTCTCTGTAACTTGCTCCCGCACTTGTTGGTCCACCATGGTTTTGCTGTGTCGCCTCTTTAATTGATGCACATGTTGGTCCGATGTTGTGGCGTTTACCTCGCAGTGACCCTTATTCAACATTGGAACCCAGTCTGGATTGAGCTAATCTATTTCATACGTCGGTGTAACAAGGCGGCCTTTTGCGGCAGGATTTTACAGTGAGGATGAAGCGTGAGGCAGCGTCAGGTGGAAAAGCAGTTGTTTATTCTTCACACAGCATCAATAATCACTCCTTTCACAGGTGAAAATAGTTTACTTAACAATAATGGAATAACCTCAATATCCACTGATAAAACTCGGACTATGTTACATAAAAAATATAAGCTCAACCTAAACAAGGTTGACCCACTTAAATGAGCTCAACATAAACTGAACGTGAGTACACCTGGACAAAATCATAGCAAAAAATTATGACACACCAACAAAGAGAATTTAGACACTCACCAGAATGGACATGTCTGGAGCAAACTTACGGATATCTTGGGATGTTGGAGAACGTAATACCAGGACTGCTGATACCCAGGACATTCGTCTCCTTTTCGTTAGCACCAACAGCTTTGCCTCCTCGCGTTGTTTACAGACAGGAAAACAGTGAAACGAAAGTCTGTTTTCCATCATTTTACCGTTCTGGTCATGTGATCGGACATTACACCCAATAATGCAGCAAGTTCGTACCATTGCTAAATAATTTTAAGTAACTTAAGATTCAAAATATCTGTGAAACAGTTGTTTTTGTCGGTTACGTTTATGGCCCCTGAAAATGGTGCTCATATCCCTACGCGTAGAGCAGTGACGTCACGTTCCAAAGCTCTATTAACCAAATTAATGACGTAATTTCATGTCAAAAAGAGAAACTGCTTCGATTTCAAGCTGTCAGTCTGGAGTTCTTCGCTCGGTTGCCTTTTGCTCCGTTTGTCCTCGCTCCTGGGTGTCTTGAAGGCGGACTTGAGCGCCTAGGTGAAGGCATCGTACTCTACAGTGTCTTTGCTTCCCCATTGCCCTTTGGCGAACTCGGTGAAAGGCACCATGTTGGGTAGGGAAAATTGCCGGCGCCTCGGCCCCTGACGTATTCTGCAACCCACGTGTCTATGACGACCTTGGCAGGAATAGTAGCGTGGTCTAAGGCGGCGTAGCTCCAGAGGCTTTGATTGCCCCTCGCAAGGATGCTCAGCTGAATGGTGGCATACAAAATATTGATGAACATTGGGTTTCGCAGAACCCCTGTGTACGGGTTCTTAATCCAAACTCCCAGCCTGACCCTCTGGTCTCTGGCTCCATCCGGTTGTTGTGGATTGATGTACCTGCCGAATTCCGCAAAAACAGCCGCTTCGTTGGTCCCGGTTAACTGCTGGATTGTGTCGAACAGATCCTGCCAGGGGAAGTCCTGGAAGCCATTGACAGCACAGACTGTTGTTACTATGCTCGTAAGCATTTTCCACTCTGTCTGCTGTCATAATAGATCAAGGTGCAATGAGATGTGGCTCATGGCTTGGGACAGCATGGATTAGACTCGCGAAAAGTCCGAGCCATGCTGACCTCCTCTCCAATGGGCGGACAAGAAGTCCCACTCCAGGATCACCATGTCCTGAGTGAGGTCAATATCAGCCATGGTCTCCCGAGCGGCTGTGTTGATAATCTTCTTCAGCCGACCAGGGGTGATACGTCCCCCGCTGGTAAAGATGGTAGTGGCAAGGACAAGCTGGTTCATTATATCGCTTCGCCGTCGAGCTACGAGCGGGCACAAGGCAACTAGTAAGCTTACAAGCTTGATAATGGCCGGGTCCTGTCCGGTCCGGTAAGTGCTCCGGTGTCCAGAATCATGTTATGGTAACCGGCCAGAGCCCATGGGTGAATCTCATGGTCCTCGGCGTACGGGTCAACCCCGTCGGGAGCATCATCAGGCTCGTTCCCGTCAAGGCGAAACTCCTCATTATCAAGCATGCCACACCTTGTATCCCACCGTTTGGCACGTATGATGATGACCCTCCTTCCTGTTGTACGGGAAAGTCCTCCGGCTGTTCATGTATGGACGTCCGGACGTCGGCATCCCGATTTAGAGACAGGCTGTCCAGCGGGAGTGACCCCGTGCCCGCCGACGCCATCAATAGCTCAAACATTTGTCGGTCGTCAAACATGAGGGGAAACCCCAGCTCACTTAATCCGCCGCCCATGAGACTGAGGGAGGCGACTGCCACTTCCATATCAGGATTGCAAACCACTCCCTCTGCCCCAAACTGGATAGCCTGATGCCCTGCCAACAAGCCACGTGTAATTGGGTCCAAATCCGCTGCATCCCGTCGCCGTGCGCGTGCCGGGACAATTTTCATCCAGCGGCTGCCCGCCCCTCCCTTCAGGTCTTGCACATTTTTTGTGCGCACACACGCTTTATGCATGAGGCCCCTGGTCACCTCGATGCAATGCAAGTAATCACCAGCTTTTGCAGATTCAGTGCATTGTTGGCAGGGTATGAGCATTCCTTTTCCCTCTTTAATCACTTTATTATTATAGGCACGGTTTCATCTGTTTCTTAATAAAGACAACTACAGTCGTCGTTCTTTAGAACCTTTGGGGCATTTCAGTCCATTTTCCACTTCTGGTATATCACTGTGTTTTGCTTCAAGATAACGTGCTATTTTGCTGTAAGGTTTACTACAAAATGGACAACAGTTCCTTTTATTGTAAACCCTAGAAGTGGTCAACCGCCTTCTCTTAAGTTGTTGGACTTCCAGAGAAGAAAGAAGTAGTTTCCAAGGCTCTTTTCTTCCTCTTCTTGAGCTATCACTGTCTTTTAAAAGACAATCTCAGATTCCTCAGAACCAAGAACATAGTCTTCCTCAGTGATGTCAGAACTTGATAGAGACTCTTCTGAGTAGTCAAGCATTTGTTTGTTTAGCTAAAAGGATTTTTAAAAAAGAGAGATTACTTTCAGATTATCTCTCAAACATAAACAAATCAGAACAAGTTAAATGTACAGAGTATATATACAACTAGTATTTAAAGAATGTTGATTAAAAAAGAAATACTCCTAATACTAGTATGATTTTTTTTTTTTGGTGCTTGGAGCTCAAATGTTTTTCCAACACTTTTAAGCATCCCAAAAAGTGACAGATTTACTGGCACATGGCGACTAACTGAGTTCTTGGACAGTTTGGTTTTAAATACTGCAAAAAAAATGTAGCTAATCCAGGAAAGACTGAATTTCTAACCTAAGTGAGTCTTAAGATTAGGAAAAATTGTTAAAGTATTAAAACAACAGAAAACAAATACCTATTAGGTTAGACTATGATATTTATAGATGAACTTACTATCACACTGTCAGTTCTTTTCCAACATTTAAGATGGCTGTCTAAATTTGTGTTGATTACACAATTATAGTAAGTGTTAAGACATTCACAAGAAGATTTTCTTGATATTTTTACAATGCAATGTCAAAACAGCTCATACATTCGTGGTACGTTTACTAACAGTTCTCATCTCTGGGATGTACATAAGGAAAAAGGTGAAGCAAAACTTACCATTAAACCCTTCTGATGGAAAAAAGACGTACTCTCCTTCACTTCATTTGCTGCCTTTTGCACAGGCCTTCTTGTGACGAGCCTCATATCTATTGTGATGGGCTTTGAGTTTCTGGAGGCGACGAGTGTGACGCGTTTGAGCCTATGAAACACAGAAAAGAAGCATTTGTAAGAGTCCACATCTGTGAAATGAAACAGACTGGGAATATAGCAAAATGCCTCAGATGGAACTGAGGCACTGTGGAAACCTGATCACAGTGAGAATGATGCATCCAGGTGAAACTTAGACCTAAATCTAACCCCTGATCCAAAAACAGCATTTACCAGGAGCAGTGGGTGCCCACAACGTAGTATGTGTTAGGAAAATGGTCCCCACGGGCGTGCCGTGGTGGCGTAGGGGATAGCGCGACCCACATTTGGAGGCCTTTAGTCCGTCGCGGGTTCGACTCCCGGACCCGGCGGCATTTGCCACATGTCTTACCCCCCTCTCCATCCCCCATTCCTGTCAGCCTACTGTCAAAATAAGGGACACTAGAGCCCACAAAAAGCCCCCTGGTGGGGGAAAAAAAAAAAGAAAATGGTCCCCACAAGGTACTACAAACAAACACACAATGTTGGAATTTTTTCTCCTAAAATTGTCTGTGTGAGATCATCCTGCTGCAATAAAAACACACTAATTTCCAGCTCTTCTATGCATCTTCACCTGGAGTGTCATAAAATGTGAATAGTCTGTACATACACAAGTGCACATGCAAACAAGTGATTACTCTTAATGCTTACCAAACAGGGACTGTTATTGCAACCAAAACTCTTTACACTTCAGTTATTAAGTCTGCACCATTTATCTATTTAATGTGGAGCATTCTGAATTGTACTCACATTTTTTACAGTATTTTCATAAGTGTGCTGCAGGTGGCCAGAGAAGGCATTTTATAAGGAAGTCATTTTTGTGCTGCATTCAGAATGTTGACATTGGATATTTAGTCCATACAGAACAAATAAAATGTAACTTCAAAAAAATCAAACAATTAAAACAGAATACAGTTTTATGCAGAGCGTTTTTATCTGTACACTCGTTTTTAGAATTTTCCCTATGAATGTAGAGAAACTGCAACCAGTATGAAGGTCAACCTAAAGACGCATAAAAACATATATTTTCATAATTACAAGGGTGCAAACAGGTGACAATCCAAATTGTACTTTCCAGAAAGTGAACTTCCTCAGATTGAATGTGCTAAATAGAACTTGACAGGCCAGATGGTTTGTTACACTGAGCACTGTAGGGAAACCATAGTCACTTCAAAAAGTGTTTGCCAGCTGATTGGATGAACCATCTGTCTGTCTCTGGCTTACACGGCCAAATTGAAATTATTGCATTATTTTTCTCTTCCACTAAGTATTTTACTGCTAAAACAACATTAAAATGGTGAAATATTTAGCATAGTCCCTGATACAAATTCCTAAAAAGGAATATCTCAAAGATTTAAAATATTGTGAAAAAGTTACATTTAGTTTGTTGCTCTCATAGTGATAAACTTCCAACCTTTTTTTCTTGCAATTTTGGTGATTATAGCTAACAGACAATGAAAACCAGAGACTTAGTCTCACATTTTTATAATCTGTGTAGTTAATTTATATAATGGAAGTATGTGACAGTAAAATGTAAAAATGCAAAAAAAAAAAAAGTGAATGCAAGTCACTGTGACATTCATAGGAAAAGAGCAGGAAATCTAACAATTTTATTCGCATGCTTAAAGTCAAACTAAAAGTAGCCCTATATGTCAGTTTCATCTAAAATATAAGGGGTTTTCCCTGTTAAAAAAGAAAAAGGAGTCCCAGGGTAAACACCCCCAAACCTGAAATCTAGAAATGGAAAGACATTCATGTTCGAGAATGAAGCAGGAGACCATACTATGAAGAAAAAATGACATCTGCTTATCTTTTTGGAATTGCCAAAATCACATAAAGCAACAACAATCAGGTATGTGCACGTGCTGCTCACACCATTCCAATGATTGCTGGTTTGCTGCAGCTGTGTTAATGACCAAGAAATAACCTAATTTATCCACTGTCATCGGTGGCCATGTTCACTAGCCGACGTATTCTGCTGTGGGGAAGAATGTGAGGAGTGCGTACACAAGCTTGATTGACTGCTGTAAGACCTTCCCCCTGCCTCTGACTGGTTGTTTCTGACCCGGAGCGGTGTGTTTCTGCAGTACACCACAGAGGAGCTAAATTTTATCACAGATTGTTTGCCTCATACTGTCAGGACATAGCAACAGTTTTAATAAACATCCAAGTAAGCATTTTATTTTATTTTTTTTAAAACAGCTTTAAAGTAGAATCGATTAATTGGTGTTTATCCAGCAAAGAGAACAGGTTGCATAAAAATCCTATTTAGAATAAATCGACAGGTTGAAGAAGAAGAAAACAGATGCCCAACATGAGCTCCTACAAAGGCACTCAGTAATGAAAGCTCAAGTTCATTTAGTCTCTCTGTCTTTTTCCAGAAGAGGTCAGAATGGATAGCTTTATCAGCTTTTTCCTCCCTTCAGGTCCAGGAACTGGGTGTATGCATGCCAATGCTATGACGGCCAGTGAGTTTATCTAAGCTGACAGAGATGAATCTCCCAACAGAGGGCCGGCCCTCTTCAGCTGTCCCCCTGATTGGAGCCCACACTGGGGCTGACACTGAATTATTTCAGGAGGTAATTAGTATTCTGTTTTCCACCATGATGCCAAATGCCCTCGATTCTTCCCCTTCATATGCAGGTTGATATTTTACACTTGGATCTGAATATTAGATTGGGCTTAAGTGTGTTTACATAAAGAGTATGTGAACGAACAGTTAAGAGGTGCATTGTATAAATGAAAAATGTGTGCAGAATAAATGTCAACAGATCTACGCTGTATTAATCAAATAATGAGCAAAAAAAATAAAAAATCTAATCCCACAATTTTCTTAGCACTTAAATCCCCATGTAGCAATTTGATTAATTTCACTAAATTAAAAGCTCAATTGGCTGACTAGATGGCAAAAGACATTATTAACTTGAGTAATTTAATCAGTAGACCTTGATAAAGATTTGATAAAAACTCATTGTAGGTGTAAAGCTTCCTTTTATCTTTTCTCCCCTCACTCCAGTATTTTTCCACCAAATAGGGGCCCGTCTTTACCCTGCATCAAAAGTGAAAATTAATCTTAATGAACTATCAACAAAAAAACATGATTGGACCGCCACATTATGAATATTGTTGCCTTTATGGACTGTATTATGCAAAGTCATGCAAATTAGATCCACAGCTATCAGAGAAAACAACCCTTAATTTTGTCCTTCTGCCTTTCTTGTGTTTAGCGTGTAATGTGGTTATGTGTGTTGCCGGAAAATGAAAAGTCACTTTCATGGCATATTATTTTTCCACGCTGTTTAGCGATCAAGTGGTGCATCTATTAACACCACTTCACTGTAAGAGAAACAAACAAATAAACAGAGTTGGCTTGTTCAAATCCGAACTTTCTGCTTTATTGGGATAAAATGTATTCTTTTTAAGAAACTTGAGATTCCTTTCTCAAAGGATATATCACTAAGGCATAAACACAATGCTATAATGGGTTTGTAGTTGAAACTGCTTTTTAAGTAAAATCTCGATTTCTGTAGGTGCACCTTACAAAAATGTATATTGTGACATATGTTGCGCCTTTTCTTATTATGTGGATCATTTCAGTGGTACAAGTGTTAAATTAGAAAGAAAATGTAATTGCTTCCATCTAATTTCCTCTGATAATTTATAACCAGCTTAAAACAACCACATGCTTAGCCAGCTGAAACTTTGAAAACATCCCTGGAGATTTATTTTTATTTTTTTCCAGGTACAGGTGCATGGCTCTCACAGAACATTAAATACCTGGCATCAGTACAGGAATTACTGTACACTGAGATATTCAAATAACACCAGGTGCAACGTATCATCAGGTTAATGATGCTGAACATCGGTTTTGGTTATTTTAATTTGAAAAAAAATAAAAAAATCACCTAAGATAGTAATTTGAAAAGATATACCTTTTTTTTTTTTACACCATCAGTTTATTAAAAGTTAAGTCAATGAGTTCTATGAAAACACAATTTGATGTCTCAAAGATTTCGCCCTGTCTTTGCTTTTTCCTTACACTACAATGTCTTAAATAATCAAAGATAACCTGAGTAAATTCATGTGCAGTTGATTATTTCATTGATTATTTTATTTATTTTATCTGATAGCATGAAGTAGGATAAATGAAATGAAAAAGCAACGTATCAAGTCCCGACTGTAAAGAAATTCAAGAATACGCAAGCAACAAGGTGACTGCCGTCTGATATAAGGCTGACTTATATCTAAAGACCTAATCAGGGCATTCATGTTTGAAAAGATTCCAGTGTGACTGAGTTTATGTAATTCTACAAAGATTCATCATTCACTTAGGTTTAGAAACGCTTTTTTTTTTCAGGTGAGGTTAGTTTTAGCCCCTTAAAAAATTTTGAAAACTGCATTTTATATTTATTTCGGTTATATTTTTCTATATTTTTTAAATTAACAATCTGATACATTCAAGTGTGACGGAAAAAGAAGAAATCTGTAAGTTGTATCCACAATGCAACTCTCATTTTTAGTGTCTCATTAGGTCAGTGTTAGTTTTTCTTTTTTCTCTCTTTTTTTTTTTTTTGAAGGTCTGAATGAAAGCCATAGCTGCAGACAACCAGTGATTCGGCCAAAGATGATTCAGTGCTGATAAATGAACAGCTTGCTTTGGCAAATGCGAAGATGACTACTCATTTGCCATGGGCAATTCATGAGTCTAGTGCAGCTACCAATTAGCTTATCTATTGCCTTGGCTGGGCACAGCCATTGCAAAGCTGACAGCTAGATTGGGGAGGCTGACAACCTCCTTAATCATCTGTTGCTTTGGTTATAACCTTGGCCTAATCAGCTAGATTACCTACTTTGACTCATCTTTTACATTTAATTGTGTAAAACCACTACATGTTGCGCATTTGCCACAAGGTTGCTCTTAAAAAAAACAAAAAAAAAACATGCCTTATTAGTGTGGGGGCTGGCAGTCTAATTTACCGCTAAAAATAACTGGTGTCACCCTTTGTATAATCCACAAAAGCAGACCATTTTCTGTCTTTGTCAAGATGGAAGAGAATGTAACCACTCTTCCATCTATAACTACATACAGACAATGTAAAATGGTTACAGAAATGTACACCATTTTATGTCACCATAAAATGGCAAACATTTTATGGTGGCATAAAATGTATACATAAAATACAGAGATGTAATCATTTTACATTAATGTAAAATGATTACCTTCGGTTTTACATCATTTATGCTTTAATGCCACTGTGCAAAAAACCTAATTGAAATATGCATGTTTAAAATGTAGAAGGGAAGTTAAATGACCAGCTTTTGTTTAATGGCATGAGTTTAAATAGCAAAGCACAGCTGTCAAGTTTTCTTTAGTTTGTGACTTACACTTCTTTTTTTTTCTGCTGATTATCCAAAATTAAAGATATTGCAAGATCTTTGTGGTACAAAATGTCAACAAAGATAGTTAACTTTTTTTAAACCTTGGCGGAAGTAGAAATATGAGTTACTACTCATCCACTCTACAGTCATGTCTTTATCTGCCACTCAGTCACATAGCTGGTATATCATTGGCAAGGTTATAGGTGGAACCGAGAAATAAACATCCTCCAATTACAGATAAACAGCTTCACCTGGCAGCTCATGTTTTTTTCAAGTCCCTCATATATCTACTGTACCTTGTAACATTGCAGTTGGTTGTCAGATGTGGGTGCTGTTCATTTTGTGTTTTTACTCTTTTGCACCTTTTCAGTTTTTGTCGTTTTTGGGGCATGAACGATGGTCCCCCTCGTTCAGGGGGACCATCAGCGAGACACGGATTAAAGTCAACTTTGATTATCTAATCATAGTCCTGTGTACGCAAGTGTGGCTTTATTTAAGTAATATTATCTACGATTAGATTATTTTTTGGTAAATAATATATATCCTTCCATCCAACCAATTTCTATACCTTTTCCAGTGCATTCAGGTAATATTTGAATCCATCTTTAAAACTATTTATCTAATTTGTTTATGAAGAAAACTTGAAAACTAAACAAAAATTATCTTTTAAGCACATATGTGTGTAACAAGTGTACAAACTGCGAAACTATCAAATATCCATAATGCTGTCATTACACTATTATTTACATTATAGCTTTTTAAATTTCTGATTTACCTACACTTGCGTAGATTATAAATTAGTGTAAAATATTGACAGTGCCCTGTGGAAATTTATAATTACAAACTGGAGAGCAAAAAGCAAGACAGCACAAGCACAATAATGTGCTGTTAGATTCCACCGGTCATCAAAGCCCCAAAATGAGTGCAGGCGATGCAGCCAGAGAGCAACGCTTTATTGTCACAAAGAATCTGTGCTGTTTCAGAGCAGAATGAAGGATGAGGCGTTACTCTGGCTCTGAATTGACTATGCTGTATTTTGTGACTCCTGGTGGAATTAAACCAGAGAAAAAATGTATGCACCCACCATGTGACCTACATGTTAAGTCGGCGCTCTCTTGCCTTAAGAGGAGTGTGTCTTGCGAGGGGTCTCCTCCCTGTGGTTTAAGGGCTGGCCATGTGACACATAAAGGCAAGTGTCACACGTCAAGCTGACTGCACATTGGAAGCGTGAAAAACTGTGGGAAGAGTGAGAAAATGGCAGAAGGTGTGTCATG
Source organism: Alfaro cultratus (assembly GCA_903066825.1). Taxonomy (NCBI): domain Eukaryota; kingdom Metazoa; phylum Chordata; class Actinopteri; order Cyprinodontiformes; family Poeciliidae; genus Alfaro; species Alfaro cultratus. Next base: position 24,627 of record CAEFZX010026777.1, read on the forward strand.
CATTCCCCTGCAGCCCTACAGCAGCACTCTGGGCCTGTCCCGCTCCTGAACCAAACTATTTCAGACAAATGGGCCGGGCTGGGATTGGGTGGGTATCGGGCATCGATTGTTGGATTCATGATGCCTTGCATCCTGCCGCTGACAGAATCCTGACAGAAGGATTTAAAGAAGTTTGCGTGTGAAACGTGTTTGAAAGGAAAAGCAGGCAGCATACCTTAGCATCCTTTAGTTACCGAATTTTATTTCACAGGTCCGTGAGCCCCTTCACAGTCAGAGCAAATTCCCTATGAAGCCAATCAGCACAGGTGACCTGCACCAGCTGAGGGGACAGTTTCCTCTCACACACATACACACATGCACACACATACTCAGAGCGGTTTATCATTTCTCAATGTCATTTTTAATGAATTTCCAACCACATCAAGTCATATTCGTCTCATATCATAAACCTCAATAATACGTTGGAAGAGATGGTTCATGGTAGCAGGAGTTTGCTACTTACCAGCTCTGTAATCATAATGTATCAGACAGTATACCTCATTTAAATTACTATCCAAAGCTTCAGCCCCTTTTCTTTGATCATTTCTTTCATGTTGCCACCATTAAATTCAATGCAATTCATCAGGATTTTGCGTGATAGACTAACACAAAGTCATTGAACAACAGAAGGAAAATTACGCGATTTTCAATCATTTTATGTTCACAAGTGAAAGTCACACGAAAAATTTAAAAATATTACATATGTTTATATTTATACTTACTTTCGTTCTATTGCCTCCAAGATAAAAATTTGTGAATAAATTTTCTTCAGATGTCACAAAATTGGTAAACAACTTTCATCTGTGGGTAACTTAAAGTGAAGCATCGTAAAAGTCAAGACACACAGCAGGATAATGTCATGGAAAAGTTTTTCTAGAGTTGCTCCACTCATGGTTGGTTGAAAGCAGAGACGTAAGATCGGGACAGAGGTTTGCCTTCAAGCAGGACAACAACCCAAACATTCGGTGAGAGCTACAATAGAACGGCTTAGATCAGGGGTGTCAAACTCCAGTCCTCGAGGACCGGTGTCCTGCAACTTTTAGATGTGCCTCTGATGCACCACACCTGAATAGAATAATTAGGTCATTAGCAAGGCTCTGGAGAACTGATCTACACAAGGAGGAGGTAATTAAGCTATTTCATCACAGTGTTTTGTACCTGTGGCACATCCAAAAAATAGGACACCGGCCCTTGAGGACTGGAGTTTGACACCTGTGGCTTAGATCAAAGCATATTCACATGTTACAATGGCCCGGCCGATTGTAGTCTCTGTAGTGAGACTGGAAAATTGGTGTTCACTGGTAATCTCCATTCAATCTGACAGAGCTCGGGCAATTTCGAGAAAAGAATGGGCAAAGGTTTCAATCTCCAGGTGTGCAAAGAAGAAAGAGGAAAAAAGGAAGAAAGAAAAAAAAGGTGTGTGAAGTTGGAAGAGTTTCAGCGTTAAATGCAGCAAAAGGTGCATTTACAAAGTTATGCAATACCTTGTGTTGATCCATCTGATAAAATTCCAGCAAAAGTCAATTGACGTTTGTGGTTGTATGTGACAGAATATATAATAGTTGTAGGAATATTCCACTTTTCAAGTCCCCCAATTTTGCTGCAATTTGAAAACAGCAATTCTTTTAGTAAAATTATTCATGGACTACGGAAAAGCTGCAATACATCAATTTTTTTTCTTCCTTTTTAGAAGGCCAAAAAGAGACATCAAGTACAGCAAAACTGCACTGAACAACTTCTCCATCATATCCCCAGTCCCCTATGTCTCTTGTTTCTCTTTGTCCTTGTAATCTCGTTTCACAGGGGACGACGGCGAGGGGAGAAAAGTAAGTTTTCCCATTGTATCACCCAGGAGACAACTCTTCCACAAGAGGAAAAATGAAGAGCATAAATAAAGCAAAAATCGAATTCCTTCAGCCGTTGCACAAGTGCCAGCCAATGAATCAGCAGAATAAATTCTCTCCAGTGATAAACAAACATGATATTTCAGCCGGGAGCCAGCAGCGGCGAAGGGCCGGTGTCGCTCTCGTAAAGTTCAGCACGCTCCGGACCGTAAAAGGAGCCGCCCTCTCAATCAGAAGAGCCTTTAACTTCGGCGCCTTTTACGGTTAAAAAGTGTGAGATGAAAACATAGCGCTTCGCACACATGCCCCCTCCCTTGATGGGGAACTTTTTAACACACTGAGGATATATAGCCTCATGTAGAAAGACATTAAAGTGGGATTTTGAGGCACGAGTGTCTTCCAACACACTGTCAACACACTAAGTGCTTGTAGACTTGATTTACAAGACTGGGAACGGTGCATGTTGCAATAATAAAACAGGAGGCTACATTCTGATTGGACACATTAGGGATAAAAAAAACAACACAACAACTCTGAAGCATTTACTGGCTTCATTTCTGATTTTTTTTGCCTTTGATTATTCACAAGCATCCAGAGATGATTGTAATATACACGGCTGATGCCTGGCGGTGATTAAACCCATACATTACCAGGGTTATTGAGCCTTATTTGCTTGCTCTGTTGTGATTCAGTAATGATAACAAGACAACTGTGGCAGCTGGAGTCAACATTTATGCTGTCGACTTTAAAGGTCAAAGCCTCGTGAATGTTCGCCTCACTTTTTTCACACCTTTAGGCAAAAGAACGAGCTGTAATGTGAGAGAGCCACTCATGTGAAGTGAGACTTGAAAAGCCTAGCGCCAGAGGCTGTGCAATAAACATTTGAGCACTCTTTAGGGGAACAAAAAAACAACATCCCTTTTAATATGTCTTGCTTATGCAAATCACTTCTTAAAAGATTACGAAATGTCTGTTTTTCATGCTCGTCAACGTATACCCTTCATTGTTTAGGTTTTTTGTCCAGTTTTGTTTTTCCTTTTCTTTAAGTTTCATATCAGGGTAATTGATCATTGCACTTTCTTCTCTTGTCTTGACAGCTAATCGGTTCCCAACCGTTTAGAGACGATAGCCAAGTGGATGGAAAACTTAAAAGCTGTGAATTTCTTGTCAAGAAAACAAGATATAATTGGTCTCAGTCCTTGAACTGCTTGTGCTTTACACTCGTGTGAGTATGTCACCTATCTGCGGACGTTATTATAATTCATGTAAAGCATATAGCATGTATGCAGCTCTTTCGGTGTAATTATCGGCATGACATTTTCTGCCATGTGCGCCAGAGGAATGTGTTTCTAATCAGGTGTCCAAGTGCAAGAGCGGTTAGCTTTGCAAGTGAGGAACATTTTAAAGATGTGTTGGGTCCTGGTTATGCAAGAAAATGTCCCTGTGACCCCCGAACATCCAACTGGGCTCTTAAAACGTACCAAACAAAAAAGAGAATCTGAATTTCTCCATACTTCCTCAGTTTTCTTGTCGTAAAAGAATGTTAATGAACGAATAAATTTGAATAAATAAGCAAGTGATAATTGTATATCAGTTAAAATTTAAAACAAATTTAAATGAGCAGAGAAAATGTGTTTCTAATTTAAAATAAGCTTAATGTTAAGTTTTCTATCTTAGACCTTTCACGTGCAGTGATGCAACAAAATGTTGCTCAAATGTAAAATTATGAAAGGGCAAATAAATGGCAATAAAGTCTGTCTAAGGTCTGTTTAACAAAGGCTGTTCATTTACATTAATTTGAAATAACTTCCAGCAACTTCTGTCAGCAGGTATGACTTTGAAGGTGTGCAATCTCTCACTTTTGAATCCTTAATTTATCTTTTTTATTTTTGTAATGCCTTAATTATTGTTTAAAATTGAAACCTTTATGTAATATAAAATAATCTAAAATATTATAATTACGTAAACATGTCTTCAAATTATCTTAAATTTGTTAAAATAACACAAAGTCTTTATTTTTTTGTTGTTGTTGTTTTTTAGGAGGAGGAGGATGATGAAGAGGACTGGAAGAACGATCACCGTCATGGTCAGCATTCTTTAGTTGAAAGATGCCACTGACAAACTGATAACATCAGATGATTATTTATCTGGAAGAGCTGTGATGGTGCAACATGGGTTGCTATTTATACACTCCACCTGTTAGATACAAAAGTACATTTCTGGAATATAGTTTCTTATTTTGTAGTAAATAACCTTTTCATTTCTGAAGAGCAATGATGTTCTATCTCTACAAATGTTCTGCACATTTTTTTACACCCTATATTATAATGCATGAAGTCCATTAGACACCTGCTGTAGTTTCCTTATTGTCCAGACCACGTCTATCTTATGTGCTTTTGCATAAGGGAACTGAATATTTTTAACTAAGAGAATTCCACCTTTTGATTTTGGAGGGCTTATGTTCTAAAACACACTATTATCCTTAGCAAATGTTCTTCTAAAAGGTTGCAGAAAGTCAACCAACTTCATATGCCTCACTTTTATTTTTCACAATGCACCCATGTTGAGATTGCACTAGATGTTGTCACCGCTATGGTCATGTTCATCACAAATTCTGCCCACTGAAGACAGATGCCCTATGAGAAAACAACAGATGTTGGCAGGGGAGACAGGCCCTCAGGGATGACTGGGCTACTTGCTGAACCTTGAGGAAGTTCTCATCATAAACAGAACCTTAAAACCTGAGTAGTTTGACTCTTGCAGACAGGGCACAGACAGGTCTAGAGTTGTTAGTTGACACCATCTTCCTAATCGGAATATGGCAGGTTAGTCAAGAGGCCAGGCCCCGGACCATTCTGGAAGTCAATGTCAGCCAATATGGAAGTCCGCACACAAACAGCAGGGATGTTAACTCAACCTGAAAGACACTTGGCACCGGCAAACCAAAGGACAAAAAATGATGCCAGGGAAAAGGAAGCAGAGGGACATCCACAGCTCTGGGAAGCTGGAAAGCTTGGCAACAAAGAGTCAGTGTGAGCCATGTTTACCTCATGGCTTATGGTTTCTGTCACTAGTTTTGTTAGTTTGCTGTGTTTGCTACGTTCATGTATTGTTTTCTTTTTCTTTATCAGTTTGAGTTTTTAAGATTTGATTTCCTTAAATGACTTTGTTATCCCAATCGTACCCCACCCCATCCTCGTTTTATTTTGGAATTGTATACCTGCATCATTTTATATCAGAATTGCATTTAAGGCTCAAAGAAGAGCTGTTTTCGTTGTACCGCCTCTAAGGAAAAATCGTTCAGATTGATCAAAAATTGTGATTAAGTTAGAAAAATAAATACCCTGTCAAATATTAACTCATCCGGTGCACTGAACTTTAGCTACAAATAAACAAATAAATCAAAATCTTCTGTGATGCAAAAATTAAAATGCAAATTTTGAAGAAACTACGAATGCTAGAATTTGTAAAAGCATTTACAGATTATAGTGAAACAAAAAGCACACAAAATGCTTTTTTAAAAAATGAAAAAAAACAATCATATGCTTAGCATATTTTGTGTAACCTTCCTTCTTACATTCTTATCTTTTGTTGATGCAATTCAATACAGACTTGCCCTTCTCATTGCAATGTGCCATATTTCTGCTTGCATCAAAGCTGGGATCAATAAAAAGACACCATGTGGTCAGCAGTCGCAATGGCAGAAACGATTTTGAAGAAATAAGAGGCAACATTTTTTATCAGCGAGTCTAGTGGACATGTACAGTCAATATGTTAAATCAAATTTGGGGATTTTTAGAAGAAAATAAAAAAATCCCAGCCTACATCATAGACCTGAAAGACACCCACAAGGGTTAAACCCCCAAAATGTGAAGGCTCCATCCCACCAAAGCATGTCACTCAAAATCGATACCAGCCGCCAACAATGTGAATGACTGAGCTATCATCCTTCACTATTTATAGCGTGTGATGCTCTGTGAACCGTGAAATTAATAAATAGCATGCTCAGTAATTGCCTGGAAACCAAGCGCTGTGGCAAAGTGAGGTATAAAATCAGTGGCATCAGATGGGGTTTCTAATAAGTTGTCACATTATTGTCAATGACCTTCAAGCAATTAAAGCAGCTAAAAAGTAAGAAAAAGGGAGAGCAAGAGGCTCAGATGGAGGGGCGGGACTGAGGGCAGAATCAGTGGGAGGAGATGGAAGCACTTGAAATGATAGAAACACAAAAGGACTGTATTAGGGCAGGGGGATCTTCGTTAAAAGGCAGAGATTGGATGGTGAGAGAGCTCTAGAGAGCAACTTTGCCACTCAGTCTAGAGACACACGTAGAATAAAGATTTAGATTTAACCAAACACCAGGGGTAAAAAGTGAAGATGAATACTTCGCTTTATTAAAAGAGCACTTTGGAAGAGCTCTGCTTCAGAAAGTAAACATTACTGTGAGGGTGCGTTCAAGGTAGCCCTGTTTATTTCACTTTAATCAAAATCCAATGTGTTTGCTTAGAAAGTCCAGTTTGTTTGGGAACCAAACTGTGATGCGGGCTAAAAAAGTGAACTCTGGTCTGCCTAAAAACCTACGTCTATGTTTGTTTGTTGTGAACTCTGGCACATTTCGAATGCACATGTGGAAGCAAACATACCAAAAGCAGGAAGTGTACTATAAAGCAAGGCATTCTGGGTAAAAACAACCTAAACAAACGTGAGTCTAGTGGGAGAAATGGCTCTTGGTCTTTCATCAAAGACAAAAGAGGAATCCTACAACAGCTAAAATATCCTTTTATGTTTCCATTTTGCAAAGAAGGAAATTGTGCTTATATCTTTTTCTGAGGTTTTCGTGTCATTTCCATCAGCGTCTCTTGGTGCAGCGCCACCACAGGCAAGTGGGGGAACTGTTTTTTTTTTGTTTGTTTTTTTATAGCTTGGATAATTTGGCACAGTGCAGTGTGAAAATGAACTGCAGCAGCTGAAAACTTTAAAAACGTTGCAATTTTTGTCCCCACTCAAACCAAATCTACCAGACTATCAGGTGTGAAGTCCCTCTTAAACAAAATTGGGATGGTTTTCATCCATCTTATCGTTATTATTTACAAATTGAGCTGTTGTATGCCAGGAAATAAGTGAGCCTATAAAACTTAAAATTCATCAACTGTGTTTATCGCAGAGTGGGGTCAAACTTCTCCCTGAGCACATCCACATGTGAGTTGCTTACTCCCACGTTTTTTCTTTCTCTATTCCTTTTTTCCCCCACTGAGCAGCTTATTAGAGGATTTTAATGACTGATTGCCTGTGCAGACTCATAGTCACATCATCACTTCAAGCGACAGATGCAGATAGTTTCCTGTGTTACTCCAACTCACCACAGTTACTGGGCTGCCTGAAAGCAAAACTTTCAACATCCAACGATTCCAGAAGAACCCAGGATGAGATTGCACTGCACAGATGGATTAATACCGGCAATCAGTTTGTAAGAAAACTAGGCACTAAATGGTGGAATGAAAACATCATACTTGCATTCTGTCAGAGTGTGCATTGTTTTGGTAAGCAGTAAAGACCTGTTTACTGCCTATATCAGTGGATTAGATACTACTAGGAAGCATCAGATTAATTCTGTGCTGTAGTGTTTTTTACTAGCAAATTATCTCTCTCATAAAATGCTATTGATCTGATTTGTACCCAAGGGTTTGTCCAGAATTACTTAAGTTGCACAAGCCTCTTCTCTGCACAATGAAAAAGAGCAGCCTGGTGTCACAGAAAGAAACCAAAATAAGTCACAATGAGTTTTTCTGTTTCTTCGCTCTTTATTTAAGCCTCTCTTAAATAAAGAGCACTGCTATCCTATATTAGAATGACTAATATCGTAGAGGATGGGTCTTTATTCTAAAACAAATGATTATTTTCTTTACGAAAACTGAATGGGATTGTTGCCACAGAATGGGGGAAGGAGGGAAACTATCACTCTGCCCAAAGATCCTGCCATGCAGTAAAAGTGGGTGGTGATTATTGAGAGCCATGACAGCAGACATCTCACCGTAACTAAAACCAGTCTCTCCACCCTTTCTGCCCCAGAGCAATTAGAGACTTGGTTGCAAGGGAAGGAACACCTCAAAGCTGAGGGATGGGGACTTAAACGGTTCACGCTACAGGTTTTACAGACCACAGGAAGCCTTTCTACAGAGTGCAGGGTTGTCAGGTCTCTAAGCTACTGACTTTAGACAGCCCTGTGTTTATAGGGCAAATTGCCATGTAAATGATAACATTTACATGGCAATTTTAAGCGCCATTCTAAGTTATTTTGTCTAAAATGTGATATGTGCTCAGGATCAAAACCAACTCAAATTTCAAATATTTCAAAATGTTCTAACACCCAGAATAAAAATAGAAAAAATATATAGCTTTCTTTTTATAAATCAGTTGCATTCCATCATACTTTGTATTTGTTCAAGTCCCTTGAATTACATCTATTTGTATGTTTGGTGAATCAAAATTCAACATCTGAGCAAAACTAAAAGTCTTCAGTGTCTAAAGCATTGCTGCTTCCTCAGGTATGATGACTGTCTAAACATGGATAGAGACACTTATTCCATCTACACAAAGATATTCCTGACCCAATTGCCTGATAATTCCCATGTGTGATATAGAACATCATGAGCATGTGAAACGTATTTTTAGCCAGAGACAATATCTGGTGGGTACTTAGCAGTAAACAAGTGATAACTTGTGTCTATTTCAGCCTACTTGTTAAATTAAAATTAAAAACATATAAATTTACTTTAGAAAAGCGACAATGTTTGTGTTTCTGTAAAAACGTGACCTCTCCTAGCTGTCGTCCCCCAAATGAGCCTCAGTTTTTCATGACAAGGGGGAAACGACAAATCAAGCTGACATCCTGCAAATAATCCAGAGTCTTCAGCTGCTCATCCTAAACAAGAGGAACAGTAGAGATGCCCCAAATGCTGGAGTCATGAAATCTACAACAGATGGCTCAAAAACCGTTGTCCACAAACAGTTTTGTTCTGGCAAGTTTTCATTGTGTTTTTAATTCCTAATTGGTAAATCAAGCATCTTTATGTAGCTGTGGCTGCAATCTGTGCCCGCGCAGGTACACACAATGCGATTGCAAAAGTTATGAGGGCACACAGATTTGTGTCATAAAGTTTTATGTCAACGCTGTGGAGAGAGATGTCAATTACAAAGTGTTCTCAAGCAAAACCGGAGAATACATGCTCTCCATCCCCTTAGATTTGCCATGTTCTCAGCCCCCCAAGCACTTGTTTATGTGACAGGAGACTGTAAATATCTGCTGCATAATTATGAAGCACCACTGCCCTCAAGTAATGTCTGGAATGTATCTTCAGCTGGTTACCCTAACTGAATCCCCTATGTAGTGAACAGCAGTGGGTATCTTGCATGTGTCTCATCTCGGCTGTATCACCATGGTGTCGTGCGTTCAAACTAAACCTGGGCTTTTTGTTCGGAGTTTCACATTGCATTTGCTAAGTACATTCCATGAGGCAAGGCTTTGCTCTGAATTGATTCCTGACAGAACAATACAATCTTAATAAGATGTTTAGTAAGATGTTGTATTGTTCTGTCAGGAATCAATTAATATTGATTCTTATTAAGGCTATTGTTGGAGCGAGATGGATTTAAAAAAACAAACATTTTGTGTATTGATGTTCTGAATGATTCAGTTTTATATTTCTGCTGTGAATTGGTGGGATGAGACAAACTTTTAATAAAGTAAAAAAATAAATAAATAAAAACTGGTTGCTCTGCATTAACAGTAACAACTATATGCTATGCATCATGTTCCAATATAGCAGTAAATATTTCTGCTTGTAGAAAGAAACCTTCATTAATAGCAACTGATGCCTGCTTGATTTAAGTATGAGCATATAGGCATACTTCCTATGTGTGTGTCATGCAAAACAGCTCTAGTGCTTAAAAATATTTTGACAATATTTTATTTCCTGAAAGCATTGCTAAGATGAAAACAACACTTTATTGAATGACCTTTTGATTCAGTTTCAACCTTCAGTCTTCTTTAGTTTTTGCCTGCCATTAACTACAGAGAATTGGCTTTCAATTTACTTGTTCTTGTTTTTTTGTTCATTAACATCCTTTTTAAAACCCTTAATTTGCACAGAGATTATCCACGATCACACTTACTAAGAAGAAGAAACACTAGGTGATGACGAAGGCTGTCAGCAAAATGTTTTTAAAATGTGAATATTACTCAAAATAGATATTCCTTTAATGCCTTTTTTTTTTAAAAAAAAGACCAGACTGAAAATCACCCAGGGAGACTGTCATGAATCTGACAGAAACAGTGAAGGACCTGCGACTCACTGCAAAAAGTACTGGTTGTGCGCTACATGTGTCAGCCATACTACAAATTATTCTGACCAGGACACCTTGGCCTTGCTAAAATCTTTAAAAAATCTTGGGAAAATGTGTTACGGTCAGGTTAAATATGACGAAAGTCTTTGAGCCTTGATTCCAAATGGTGTGTTTGACAAAAACAACGTGGCATTTTGCAAAAAGAATGCCAAGCTCTCAATGCAAAATGGTAGTGGCAGCATAATGAAGCCCTGGGGTTTCATTCCTCAGATGCAACTTTTGTAATGTCAAAGTGGGTAGAGGTATGGATAATAGCATATAGCAGTTAGTTTTGGCCCAAAAAAATGTTTACTACATAGTTGTTAAAACTTTCCATATGTCATGACATTATAATATGAGACAGATAATCTGTTAAAAGGTCAACCTCCTCCACCTTCACTCAATGTTAATGTCTGAATAATTGCACCATTCCGGTTCAAAAGCAACCAGTCAGAGACATGGGCAGGATTTTAGCGCTGTTAATCATGTTTGTGTATGCGCTGCTAACTCTGATAAAGGTGGAGAAACCTTTACAATAAACCCATTTATCTGCCATCGTTGGTGGCTAAGTTAACTACACTCTGATATCAGGAAGAAGCTATTGTGTAGCAGAGACCAAGGGAGGAAAGGCGTTGGGGATGAGCAGCACATAGACAAGCATTACTCACATCGCTAAGATTCTCCTCTTGGCTCTGATTGGTTGTTTCTAGTTATCACTGGGAGAAAGCAGAGGAGTTTTGTGTTTTTCACAGATCATCTGTCTCATAGATCAGAGATTTGATTAATCTTGCAAAAATAGTTTCCTGAAATAGTGCAGAATGTTGAAAAATGCAAAAAGTACCAGGTTTGGCTGAGTTCAAGACACAACAGAAGGTCATAGTATCGGTCTCCCAAAATAGGACGTGTTAAGTATGTTGAAAATTTAGTGTACTTGTAATTCTATTTTCTTCTTTTGAACTGTGGGCTTGTTGCTAGGTGACTTCTTTGATATCCAAGAGGTGATGTGCTTCATATATATATATATATATATATAATTATTTGAACAAACTAAACACATCAAACAATTGCAATTGCTGCACATAGTATTGTATTTTTCTGACAAAAAAATCCAATTAATTAACAGTTTCTGCAAGTCTTTCAATATAGCTGTTCACCCCCAGCCGCTTTTAGTTTAACGACGCACCAGATCAGTCTGTCTGCTATGAATCAGCAACCCTCCGATCATTAATTAGTGAACTTCTCTACCTGTGGGCCAGCCTGCCACATTTTCCCGTGATTGATGGAACAAGAACAAAAGGGAGTGAGCGTGATTACCGATGAGATTTTTAAACACATTTCAGTTAAAAAAAAAAAAAAAACTAATTTGCCATTGTTTTACAGGTCTTAAAGGTCGCGTGAGTGTACCACTGGTGGATCCCCACGTTCTGCACATTCGATGAGGTGGCAGGGCAGAGATGATGTAAGAGCATAACAACAGCAATCTCTCATGTCATTATAGGCGAAAGAACAGAGAAATAGAGAACTGAGGGAGGCTGAAACAAACTGGAGGAAGGGCAGGTGGAAATAAAAAAAAAAAGAAAGAAAGGGAGGCGAAGGCGGATGTGGTCTTTAATAACCAGGGTAGCGGAGGTTCAGCAGCCAGACATGAACAGCCCAGTGGACACCAGAGGAAGGGCAATGGGGTCACCCAGCACAGAGGGGGAGACGTCGGGCATCACACCCACAGGAGATTGATGCGTTTCCCAGCAATCTACAAGCCCATGAAAAAAGGGCACTGTCTGCAGGCGAGCTTAAAAAGCAACAAGGGAATTGGTGTACAAAAGTTCATCTGGCACTGTCATAACACTGCAGCATGACAACATAACCTAATAACATCAACAGCTTCACAGGTGCGGTGGCTGTAGACTCCCAAAGAGCAGGACAAGAGGGACAAACTCTTCGTTTCACTCGCAGCTGATGCATGCAGATGAATGCACTATGTGTTCTTGGTTGGATGCATAGCGACCATCAGTAATGTTCCTTCCTTCACTTCACATTTTTGTCTTCTGGTTTGAGAGTTACCTTGCAAAAAAGATGTTTAATCTCAATGGGATTTTCCTGGTGAAATAAAGGTTAAGGAGGGAAAAAAAACTCCTGTGCTGGATTCTTCCTGCTCTATTTGTTCTCAAACTTCGACTCCTCCAAAGTCTCTACCTGACCTGCCAGATTTATCAATGTTAGTTGAAAATCGTGTTGCTCATCAAATTGCTGACTACTTTGCTGCATGTGTATTCAGCCGTGTTTAACGCATCTGAAGGCCTGCGGAGAGCCTTAATACATACAAACAGCAGAGATTAAAACAGCACTTCAGCCCTCTAAAAAATGCCCGTAAATAATTACGTAGCATTTCGAATGAAAGTCTGCTGAGATATTGAACCATGCATTTGCAAAAAGATAACTTTAGCACTTAAGACAAGTTTGTTAAACAGTTGACTTTAGATGGAAATGAACGGTGACTACCCAGAAACTGCAGTGCCTTACTAATTAGAAGACCTCTAAAGGCAGGTGGTTACAATGGGTTTATCTACATGAATAAGACTTTACATTTATGTGTTGCTTTGTGTTGGTCTGTCACCTAAAATCCCCTATAAAGTAAGTTAAAATTTGTGGTCACGAGGTACTGTATGCTGACCACAGCTTTCCTTCTGCAGCAAACGTGTCGAAGCTGCAGAGGCTCGGAGCTTTACATTCACAAAGCCGCCTTCAAAGAGCTCCAGCTGACTCTTTGACACATACCTCCATGTTGGAAGAGAGCGTCAGCCCGGTCAGTTCCCCATAATTTCAAGTGCATGTAAAATAACCTTCACCAGGACGACCTATTTTAGAAATGCATCTTGCTCCGGATGTACAGTATGCTGACAAGCCTTTGTTGTAGTTTAAACAGCAGAAAACGTCTGCAGGATTCTCGGGGCCAGTGTCTCCCATCAGGCCTCTGCGTGTCGCCTCCTTTGTACAGCATTGTTTTCGGAGCTGCATGGGAAGATCAAAGCCCATTTAGAACTGTGGCTGCTTCCTTCAAAGCTGCGGCAGCCACTGCATGAGCATCTTCAAAGGAGGACGGGTTTTTATTAATCACCGCATTCAGTCTAGCCCTGTAAAGAGGTGAAAGGAATGCACTTGAAGCCTAACCTTTGTGAGTGACATCGACATAAGCCTCAAAGCTTTGATTATGCAATGTTCATGGGAGAAGATGTAACACCCACCCCTCTAACACGCATGCACTCGCACAGCAGAAAGGCTATGAGCCTACAAGTCTGAAGAGAAATACTTTGGGTGTTTTGATTTTAAAATCACCTCAGCTTATTTTGTTCTTGAGTGGTGGGTTTTCTCTTACAGGGAAATATTGATCCATTTGCTCATGCACCTGTCTTCACTCAAATAGAGTGAAGCTGTTGCTGCAGCGCTGTTCCCTCTACGCTTTCTTTCATGTGTCAGCTTGGGCAGCAGCTGGAGGGAAATACATGATTCAACACTGCCTCCAGTGGAGCGAGTGTGCATATCTCGGACGCACACTGTAAGCAGCAGCTTCCGTACAGTCCAGAGCAGATGCTGCAGTCACAAAAATAAATAATAAAAGTGTTCATTATCTGCAACTCTTGAACCGGCGTGGATCCCCCATATTGAGCTGCTCGCATCCAGCAGACTTTTATCCGGTTAATGTGGTTAATCAATTAGAAGTCGTCGTCCCCCGAGGGTGCTCACATTAACTTGAGTATAGGTTTTCACTTAGAGGGGATCAGTGATCTCTGCAGTGGCATCCCCCTCCAGACTTCCTTCATTATCTAAAATGAGAGGATATGGAAGGAGGGCACCAAGGTGGAGCAGGTGAAGGGAGAGATTAGTGCAGAGTGGGACACATTTACGTCCCGCCGCCACACCTCTGCGGCAAAAGTCTCTGTGCATCCGTCAAATAATGTAATCCATCAGCATCTGCTTTTGACTGATCATGAAAAACGACACGGGCTGCATTTGGAGATTACAAAATTCAGACGGTGTCAATAAGGCAAAAGAATAATGTCAACTCTTTAGTCTTCTCCAACTGCAGGAAACTCTTTAAAAGCGTTGACATCATGCCTTGTAAAGGTGTTTATACAGATTTGCAGCTATTCAAAACTATAGGGAGGCTGAATGGTCTCCTTATAGGAGCCCAATGTGCTCCTATCGGAAGCTTTATTTTTGAATAATAAAGCTTCAAGCTTTATTATACAAAAAATAATAAAGCTTAAAGCCTCTTCTGGCAATTTCTATCGATCAGTTAATCACACATGCCAAGACTTTTATCAAATACTTGAAAGAGAAAAAAAGAATATATTTTTTTTAAATAATCCAGAAAATAACAAGTCTCAAGAATGCCATTTTGTGGAAACTAAAATCAATGCCATTTAAAAGCCTTTACTTGAAGAGACACAGATAACTGTTTGCCACAGTGGCAAGATTTATATCTAGAGGTGTCAAGGCAAGGTTTTAACAGCGACGATCGCTGTACCAACCATTAATCAGAGTGGTGTTGGCATCATACTCTTAGGGTGTTTTGCAGTCAGAGCTATTTTTGCATTGGACACATAGACAGATGGAATGAATAACAATAAAAAAAAGACTACCTTTACCTTCTTCAGCTTCAATGATCAACAGTTACAGTGTGTTCAAAGGAAAAATAATCCAATCACATCTCAAAACTGTTTTCGATTGAACAAATGGGGCTAAAATTTGAATTTCAGAAAGAGTTTCCCAAAGTCATGACAAACACACTATTAAAAATTTATGAAATATATTTAACAGCCAGCCAGAATTAGGCCAGAAGCTTCTAATCGGTACTGAAACGGCGGGGTCGAGGTGTAATTTGGCAAAGAGCATTCAAGCATATGGTTAAGGTTGTATATTTTAATCGATGAGCGCACTCGCCTCCAAAACTTAACACAACCGACACTCATTTTGGATTGAGAAGAATATATTAGATTTTGTTAGAAGATTAATCCACAAATAAGAGGATACTTTGGAAAAAAAAAAAAAACATACAGAAAACAAACTGAACATTGCACAAGTACCCCCCCCCAAAAAACAACAACAACAACAACAACAAAACAACAGTATTTAACCACCTCAAAATGTAATTCGAACCATTTGGACTTTCTGTCTGTAAAATGATGCAGAGAAAAAAAAGCTCTGCATCATTTTTTTGATCCAGTTTAGTAAGCTTCATCATAACCATTAGTATTAAGTTTTATTTTTCCCTGTATAACAGCATATGTCTCTGTAAACTCTCCTTTGATGAGAGGAAATCATTAAAACCTTGAAATTTAAAGTAACAAACTGTGTCTGGCCTCTGTTATTTCATTTTTTATGTAACTTGTGAAAGCTACTTTTGTGTTCAACACATTTCATTTTTGGATTGCCGATACAAATCGCACCACAAGGACATATTGAGAATAAGCAGAAAACGTGGTTTATGATCTCTTTCCTTTTTAATCTGTGTGGAAGAGCATTACTGCTCATCAAAGCACCACAGGAACAAATTATGCATGGCTAACAATTACAACCAGGCCACTGAGTCGCACAGTTTAGAGGGGGCAGTATAACAATTAGCCCTATTGAAGTAAAACGCAGTAACTGGGTGAGAGAATGGAAACATCGTGGACAGGATGTAACATACCAACCCCACTGGTGGCAGCATTATGCTGTGAGGATGCTGGTTCTCTCTCTGGGACAGGGAAGCTTCTCTTCTCAAATACTGTAAAATGTGCAAAGAAAGGTCCGAACAAGGACAACCGACCGTGAAAAATATCTGCGCTTCCGTGGCTTCCTTCTTTCATTGAATTGTAAATTGGGATTTGAATAAAATATGCTTCAGGATTTTATTAAATAAGCACGTTCAAATTAGATCAAGTTGAGCGGCTGAGCCTATTTCTTTTGTCGCTGGGAATTGAAAAAGGATGTGAGGAAATGCGTTGTTAAAAATGTAAAAAATCTGGTGTGTACAGTCACCCTTAGGTGTCACATAATTAGCTCAATTAAGTCCATGTGTGCACAATTTAAAAGTCATAGCTCTCAGGATAAATACTGGCGATGACCAGATTAAGCTTCCCAAAGCAACGAAGCATCACAGTAAATTAGGTGGAAAAGTAGTTAAGTCTCTCACACCTTTCGATACGTAGTTGTTTCACCTGCTTATTAAGTTTGGGTTTTGCAAAATAGTGCCATACATATGCATGTGCTGCTGTCCATCTGCTTGTAGAACTGCACGCTGATTTAATGTTTTAATTGTTCCTCAATATTTAAACCGTAAACCAATATCAAATCTGTTTCCCTGTTTGTGCCATCTGCCCCCTGTTTTTGTTCTATTTGCTCGAAGCAAATTAAATGTAAATTTGAATTAAACCATATTTCCGCATGTGTTAAGATCATTTCATTATACAAACAATGGGACAGAAACACTTTTTCTCACACTACTTGCTCAGTGTCATGCCTTTGCTGACATTGCACAATCCAAACACAACAGAGTCAATCAGAGCAGGAAAACATGAAGTGGCTTCTGATTTTATTTCAGTTTATTTTCGGCGCTTTATCTGCATCTCTTTTTGCTGAACAAATGAAATTATTTTAATGCCACAATGCTTTTTTGTAAATCAGACGTTGGTTAAAAAACCCCAAAACATTATTGTGCAGACAGATTCTGACATTGACGAGCAAATATTTATGATGAGAGAGACTTTATTTATCATTGATAATTTGATATATATGACAGCTGTAACGCTAGCTGTGATAACAGTGAAGGGGTATGAGAAAGGTTTATAAAGAGGACAATGAAGTGTTACCAAAATATGAACAACAGGTGACTTCAGACTTTAGACCATTTAACTCAAGCAAGCATTTAGACACAGCTGGATTTACATTCAAGTCCTTTAGCTTCACCCCTTTTTGTCACATTGTATGCACAAAACCCATAGTGCATAGCTGTGAAGCAGAAGGAAGTTAAACAACGTATTTTCACGTCTCTACCAGTTTTTGCATGTTTAAAAACAATAGTCACGACATGTGGGAAGTGTTGCCGTTATTATTGCTGATTCAGCAAAGGGTTTCTTCTTGTTTTCTGTATGATGTTTGCCTGTTCTCCCTTTCCATGTGTGGTATCTCTATAGCTTCTACCCAATATTAAAAACACTCTCACTAGACCAGTTGGCCACGCTAAGCTGCCCGTTCCATAGCTGCATGTCCATTAACCATTCAAATTGAGCAAACTGAAATTCCCAAAATAATTTAAGAGAAAAAGGTTTTGCTCTAGGACGAAGTGGTTTTTCGGCCATATCAATAAGTGCAATGGAAGCACCTTTCTGGCATCACACAAGTCATGCGATCAACACCTCCATCTCACTACTGGCAAAAACAATGAAGAAGAGGACAGGAAGTAGTATGAGGGTGATGGTTCCTTTTGTTTGTTTTTTTTATGATTTGCAGTCTTACCGTCGTACAGTTCATAAAAACTTGTGTGTAACTCAATCACGTTTAATCTAAGCCTCTTTTTGAAAATCGCAGACAACAAATTCTCCAAAAACATTGCACACATATTTAGTCCCAGGTATAAGAGATTTGTTGCTCCAATGCCTGAATAAGAGACAGACATCTCATCTCATGGCTGATCGATGATGAGTGCTAGCGCTGTGTGTGAATTATGAGCATAACTCATGAAACCGACTACATCCGACTACCATGACTTTCAATGACTTATTGTGTGAACAAGCTTCGTCCCATATGATTTTAATATAATTTCTTCCTGAATGGAAACACTGCCTGAGCAAAGTTGTGTTTTTTCGACAGAATATAGGCAAAGATTTGTGCACATTTGTAAAGCGGCTGGTGAATGTAGCCATGTGACGCTCCTGTGTTGTCTGTGACAGGAAGTTGTTGGTCTACGAAAAAAATTGAAGTGTTTTTGTGTGCATAGAAAATGAACTGTTATAAAGGATGGATGGATGAATGTGAGGTTTTCTACTAGAAAAAAACAAACAAACAAAAAAAAAAGCCAGATTTCTATTTCCACCATTTGTAATCAGATGTCTGTAACGTCAGGCAAAATATAACGTAAGCAAGCTTGGTCAGCTAGCAGAAACTGATAATTATTCATGTTTCTGAAAGTGATGAAGCCATAGGGCGTAAACGCAGCCACACGGCGTACTTCGCTGCTCTGCTGCATCACAGTCCTCCAGTCTCCATCTTCAGATCACCCTTCCCATCACTGATTCCCTGTACCAGACTGTTCACCCTTCAACACTCCATCATAGCAGCTCGGAGCCCTCCCTCGGTAAGGAGTGATGTAGAGGACTACGCTAACACACCCTCTCGGCCTCTATTATTAACCCATCCAAGCCCTCATTTCTCAAAGCCTGGAGAAACACTCGCACACGATTACAAGCTGACAGAATAATCCGGAAGAAGAAGATAACACCGACTCACAAGCTCTTCACTCAGCTATTCACTGGTGATAATCAGAGACTGCTCGCCTTCTTATGCTACAATTAATGATTTAACTTGAATTTGCCAGATGAATTAATGAATTATCAAGTGTTTGCTTTACAGTGATGACAAGACCATTTTTATTTTTTGTTCCCTCAGCCCCACAGCTACGGTGGCCAATGATAAAAGCTAAAAGCGGCATTATTACCATAGTATGCAATATTCAAACAAAAGATTTGTCATCTAATGAAGAAAATTGCATTTCACTGCATGTATAATTCATCGCCATCGACCTTAATCTAGTACTCAGCACCGCTGAAGTAGACTGCAGATACATCACTGGAACACACAAGTAATTTATCTGAAAGAGTAAACTAATGCAAATTAAAATGAAAGTCATTCTGATACATTTTCAGGTCTTCTGAGGAACTAAACAGACACGCAAATAAGCTGATGAAGATTTTCAGTGTTGTTCAAGGTGTTATTATTTTTTCTAGACTTTTAACACGTAAAAGTTAAAATAAATGTGGTGTGGGTTACTTTATCTTAGATCCAACAGAAAACGATGGATTTCCATGACATATCCATCAAACTATAAATCCTTAAGGCTTCTCTGAAAACTCAAAAAATGAAAAAAGTGCACTAAATGGTATGCTGTGGATTGATGCATTTACAGGAGAAAAAATGTGGGATTTTTTTTGGCATTGGTGCGTTTAGTAAAAGAAAAAGAAAACAAAAAACGACCAATCACTAAAAAGGTTTGGATGAGGGAAAATTGGCTGATTTCGACCTATGTCCCTCTGTAGAAAAAATAAAACTAACAACAAAATAAGTCTACCAGTTGCTCAAAAGGTTTGCGAGGACACAACTTCATGTTTGTATCCACACAATCCATCCCTCCCCACCCCGACTTCTCTGCCAGTGGTGCATGACCAAAAATGTGTTTTATGCTATTTTGATGTGTTGCAGAGTCTTTTTCTTTTTTCCTGCTTGACTGAACCGGTGTTCCTTTATTACTCCATTGCTATCAGAAGAACTGCCATTCCCGGTGTGTGAGGGAAAAAAATCCTTTGCCTCCCAGTGGTGTGTATCGAATTCCTTTACCCGTTAGTACAGCTAGTGCTGCTAGCTAGGAAACAGAGTAAATATAACTGCTCCCTCTCTCTAGCCCACCAAAGCATTGATTTATACATAGCCCACTGCAGCTGGGAGCTACAAATATCAGAGGAAGTCAGCTTATTCATAGAACAAAACAAAAAAAAAATACAGTTGTTTCATACAAGACATCTCAAAGGATTTAAGTCAGTGTAGTTGAAGGTGTATCAGAGTGCACCAAATACAGGTGCATCTCAGGAAATTGGAGCAACATAATAAAGTGAAACTTGTTTGTTCACCACATGAAGAGTGATGTAGTTCAAATATTAATGCAATACAATAAACAAAACCAATAGGAGCTGATTTTTATACACAAATGTCAGCCTAATAATATGTATTCCCAAGTATTTTACAGCTAGATACTGTTATCTTTGGCTGTGTGGCTCTGTGCCAAATCCTGGTGGGGAAGAAATAAATAAATAAAAAAAATGAAATCAGCATTTCCAGAAAGCTTGCTATTAGAAAACAGAAATAAGTACTCAAGCAATTTCACAGACTTTGAAATGGATAAAAGACAGAAGACGACACCAGCAGACGGTATGGCTCCTCAAATCGTCATCATGGAAACCTCACACTTCCTCTAGACTCTGGGACCTTAATTTCCAACTGAAATGCCAAATTTGCATCCCTCTGAAAAGAGGACTTTGAACCACAGAGCAACAATCCACTTTGCTTTCTCTTCAGTCAAAAAGTAGACAGATCTGATGTTGTAGCTGGCTTAGCGGAAGCACAACGGCTCTGTTACAACTCAAATCCTGGACATTTCTGTCGTTGTGAATCTTCCTTAAGACTCTTGGAAACGCTTTACTCTGTAATCGCAAGAGGAACATTGTTGGTTATTCGACATTTATTTTATGAACATTATGACATCATTGTCCTTTGTCTGAGTTTGGTAGTCACTCAGAGACGATGAGGTGCTGATCTCTGAGGCATGTGAGAAATGTTTAATTTGTAAATGTGTAAGAAGTGTTACCTTCACTAATAATAAGAGAAGACCAATCAACACTTAAAGTCCTGGACTAATGTATTATTTGTGCTTACGTAGTAAAAGTGTCGGAACAGTAATTAAGTTTCAAACTGATTTTTTTTTTCTTTTTGCTTAAAGAAAGTAATTGTTGACTAAAACACATCTATATTCAGGTGCCTGAAAACAGCTACTGGCATCAAATAAACTTTCACTTCAAGTGAAGCCTCTACTAAATTTATCCTAGATGTCCAGGAGTGTTTTTGTTAGACTTTTACCAACAAAATGTTCACTCATATTAAACATCAACGTGAACACAAATAAACACTTGAAATAGAAAGTTTGCAAAGGTTTGCCACTTTTTGATTACGAAATGATCCTATGCATCATCACTAATTAGCCCTGAGAAAAGGTTAAGCTCAGTACATTTGTCGGCATTTACTTCTTGGCCTTTGTTTTTTTCCTCTTTCTTTTCAGAAAGTGCCAAATCCCGGGTATATGTCTTCGTTTGTGTTTCGCTAATTCCCCACACAGCAGGGGGTTCATCTTCTAACTCTGAGGACAATTAGGAAAAGAGACGGAGAAAGGAAGAGACCGAGGCGTCTTTCGCAGGCAATATTTAAACAAGAGAAAAACAGGCAAGTGTTTGGGAATGCAAAGAAAGCGAGTAAATAGAGCAGGACAGATGGGAGGAAAGAGAGAAGCAGGAAAGATGAGAGAGATGGAACAGACAGAAGTGGGGAAGGGGAGAGAGAAAGAGGTGGGGGGGGAAAGACAGGAAAAGAATAAAGAGTCCAGGTCGGGAGTATGCGATCGTCTGTTGTGAGAGGAACCTTGTTGAGTGAGCCAGTGGCTGCGGTGTCTGGCGCAGCATCAGTCCGTGTGATCAGACGACGGGTGTCTGGCTCATCACCCAGTCACTTTGTTCCCCCTCTGACAGCCTCAAGGCCTGACTGCCTGACTGACTGTTAGTGAGAAAGAGAGGCAGTGGCGACGCCTCGCCGGTTGCCTCCGCCCGCTCTCGGCTTAGGAGAAAATTAGCAACAGGAAGCGGCCGAGGTTGTTGCGAAAAGGCCGGGCTAAAATTTGCTTCTCCCAGGAGGTCAGCTGGATAAACATCAACAGTTCAAACGACGCGCGCCTCTCACTTCCTCAACGCGTCTGTCGCGAATTTGGAGGGGGGAGAAAAAAAACCACACACACACCCAGACATGTCCGTACACACAAAGAGGTAAGATGTATAGCGGCCGTCTTGCACGCTGCCCCCACAGGCCGTGATCCCATTGGCCAGATAGAATTCCTAATTGATGTGACAAAGTGCCGGGGAGTGTCCCGTTTCTCCAGAGTGGTTTTCTAAAACGCTGCTCTGACCTTCTCTCCATCTTTCAGTCTGCCATTCCTTTCACAAACGGGGCAACAACAAAAAACAGAATGTCTCTTGACATTCAATGGCCGGATATTATTCTAATCGCAGAGTATTGACTGCGGCCACTCGGCGGGCCGGCGATGAGAGGACAAATCAAACATCAAAAAGCTCAGCCAGAAAGCGACGGTCTTTGCAGAAAAATGAAAAGCGTAAGCGACGTGTCAGCTTTCATCTTGTAAGATAATAGCCCAGTCACTGCTGCCGAGCAGACGTGGCTTTAGAGAGCAAGAGGAGGTGGGCTTTGCGTGTGGAAGCTTTTAAGATCTGTCACTCCGGGAAACATGACAGCGTCGCTAAAAATAATGCCTGCTTATAAACTCAATGTCAGGGGCTCGGGGCGTATTAGGTGTCTACTTAAGAGACCGCAATCTGAAAAAAAAAAAAAGAAAGACAAGACTCGGGCGTGCTTGCGCTCACGCACAAACGCCTTCAGCCTCGACGTTGCCGCGTTTCAGCGTCTCCAGGCGGCTTACAGAGAATGGCAGAAGTCGACCCTTTCTTTGTCTCCGTGTATCTAGATGGATGTTCTCGTTGGGTTTTGTTTCCCATTAATTAAGCAGGGAGGGTGTCGGTGTCACTCACTATTAATTTGAAGGCGATGATGCGCCCGACATTGTTTGTCAGTCTCCCTTTATTAAACCACAGTATTGTCACAGAAAATCAAGATTAATTTGTTGAATTTAATGATGTTCAGTTAGGCAACTCAATTTTTTTATTTTTTTTTTTTCAGCTGTCAGCTTTACTCCAGTCGAAAAATCTATTTTGGAGGTACGCCTGTGAGAGACAGGTTTTAGATTGGGTGGTTGAAACTGGGTTTCTTCTTTTAAGCCTTTTTGGTTTGTTTTAATTACTACGAAAGAGACGCTGATAGATGTTATTTCGTCCGATTGACTTTTTATCTGCGTTTGTTTTTAATCTCACGCGCTTTCAAATAGAAATCGTGTGAGAATCCATTTCCGGTGCCGAAACACAAGTGGACTAATGTCTTGATGAGATGAGATGCTAAAAGCTCTGCAAAACCTTTTTTTTTTTTTTTTTGCTTGTGGTATAATT
Organism: Alfaro cultratus; assembly: GCA_903066825.1. Classification (NCBI taxonomy): domain Eukaryota; kingdom Metazoa; phylum Chordata; class Actinopteri; order Cyprinodontiformes; family Poeciliidae; genus Alfaro; species Alfaro cultratus. The sequence goes on from CAEFZX010026777.1 coordinate 47,977, forward strand.
GGATGTGAATAAATTCGTTGGCTAACGCAGTTGATGCGTGCAGAAGTAGAAAAGCTGATTTTACTGCGACATCACAACCGTTTTCACCTAAAATGTTTTCCAAGGTTGGAGTTACCTAAAAGTCTGATTTCATCCAGTCACCCAGACTTTTCTGCTCTTTTTATATATATATACAGTATATAAAACAGCCATGAAACCGCTCTGTGGGCCTGGGTAAGCCTGTGCATCCCCATGCCTGTCCCTCCTGAGGGTTTGCTAAAGCATCTGAGTCTGCAGCAGTGCTGGAATTGAAACCTGTTTACCACCCAAACGTCTTGTTATAGGCCATTTGCATTCTGGAATGAGAAACTGATTCAGATTCAGGGACAGTCTCCAGCCCCATTATTTCCCGTCACTTTCGAATCAAAATCAATTTCCCCAGCTCCTGTTATTCTCCTCTTGAGCTAAAATATTTGTGCTTCAAGTGTTGCCTGATGAAAGCTTTTATTTGTTGTTGTTGTTGTTGTTCTTAACAGAAGCTCTAAAGGACCTGTGCTTGGTGAGTTGGGAGCTGAGCTCTGTATGCCTCGCGTACGTCTCAGTGAGACACGTAGCAAATGTGAGCCTGACGAGAGCGGTCGGCGCCGACCTGAGCTGCCCCGCAACTGCAGTGTTCGCACAGAGCAACGTGCGTCTCTTAAACTAAAGGCAGGCAACATCGCCAGCGTGACACACGTCCACGAGAGCAGGCGGGCTCACCAGCCCGAGAGCTCTTCTCTGTTGCGGGGCATGTTTGCTCGTGATGCGTGCCGTCTGAAGAGCTGCATCATCTCGTCCCCGCGCTTGATCAGGCTGGCTGAAATCTGGCTCTGCCCACCGCTAGTAGCTGAGGGGGGACACCGATCTGTCAGCGAACCATACAGACAGCTCTTAAGAGACTCTGGGCAATGGCTGTTTTGTGGGCCCTGTTTAAAACCCTCCCCTGTTGCTGAGGCTTAGTGTCACTTAAGACTGTGAAAGATGCAGCACAAACTGCAGGGACTCTTAACTAGATGCCTGCCAATTGTAATGACAAGCCCTGCTCCGAAGAAATTACAATTCCGTCGGTCATTTAAAAGTTCAGCCGGCAAGTATAACCTCCTCGACTGGGCAAAGTTAACGCTTCGACTGGACTTGTTAAAACCCTGAAGTTATTTTGGAACACGGTGGGAATAAAATAGCAAATAAATCATTTTTATGCATGCATAGCCAAAAATGGGGAAAAAGAAATAAATAAATACAATTTTAGTGGTTCATTTTTCATGGAAATACATAGCCTGGTAAGTATGCTTTGCTTGTACAAAGTTAGACACTCATTTTCCTTTAGAATTGTCCTAATAAAAGGTACAGATTCATTAGAGTCAATGCATCTGTTCACTCTGTTTGCATTGCCATAACATTTGCTCATGTTTTATGTCTCATATGTGACTCATATGCACTTGCACTACAATAAATAATTAAAAAAACTGTTTGTGAGGGTTTAGCAAGACTAGCAAGGAACACTTTGTCGAAAACAATTTATATTTCCATGTGAAAAATACAGTTTTGTATATTTTCATCACACTCCCATTATGTGTTAACCAAGCATTATAATTAAAATATACATAATGGGTCAGCAGTAATGTGGGGGTATAAAGGCTAGTTACAGTGGAGCTGAACTCATCCTGTGGTTGTTGATATATTGCGTAACAACACCTGACCCGTCGTCCACTGTGAAATGCTCTAAACAAAGTCCTTCCTCCAAGCTCTGCGTTACATGGAAAACATTATGGAGGGTTTTATCATATTTGTTTACGTTTCAAATAAATTTATTTCCATATATATCATCAAATATTTCTTAAAATAAAATTCTTAGCACTTTTTGAATCTCTAAATTCCCTGAGATGATGCCATATTATTGGCAGATTTTTTTTTATTTATGCTAACAAGCATTGGAACAGATGTACCTAATAAATTGGCCTATAAGTGTATGCAGCATTATGGTTGCGTTACCTGTTTTTTTTTTTGTTTTTTTTTTAATTATTACTCCCCTTATTGGATTTAAAAATTCATTTAACAAATGATCAAGCTTTAATTAGCTATTTTAATCAATAAAGTAAACCTGGAATTTAACTTATTTGTTTAATTATAATCAGCATAATGAAAAAAAAACAATAAGTGAATTTGTTACTAATTCTTAATTAAACTCCCCATTATAATCAAATTTAAAGCGCCAATAACTTAAATTGATTAAAGGATTTTACTGCTCTGAATGGAAGAGGTGAGTAATATTTCCTATTATGGGACAAAAGACAGACAGCAAAAGCTGCTAGAAACAATTAATAGGCTAGCAGTGGGAAATCAGAAACCATCCACCCATGTGTTTTACCCAGAAACCTACTGGGATAACTGATTGTTCTCTGGCTTATAGAATAAAAATGCTAACAGCTAGCAATTTAATGTTGCATCCAACTTCACTACATCCCCAATGCATGTCAACGAATCAACTGAATTTTCTAAATGCTATGCAAAGTGACAAGGATGTCTACTATTTCCAAAGCAAGATGACAACAGTTTATGTCTCAGAGCTGCTGCAGTATTACCTGTGTAGCTGATTAGATGGGATTCAGGCCATCAGAACTGCAAGCAAACACTTCATATCCATGTGTTACTATATAGTTACACATGGATTTTGACGACAGGAGCAGAGAGAAACTTTTACATTTTCTTCTAGGAAATCACACGTTACGGTTGATTTTTGCCAACTTGGAAATTTGAATGTCCAACTTTGTAAAGTATGTGTAACAAAACACAGATCACGTGGGGAAATTTTGATCGATAACAAGTGACAAGAACAACAAAAACCGAGACTCTTCGTCATCGGATTTGGGACTTTATTAGGGAGCAGGTGACAAAGTTGATGTATTAAAAAATATAATGAAAAAATGTGCAAATTAGAAGACTTGAAACACTTTGAGTATCAACCAATCAACCAGACTTTATTCACAAAGTATTCTTACAGTAGTTGAAATAAGAAACAACCAAACATCGGCATAGCAAGAAAAGCTAAACTAGTTTTATGACGTTATGACTACCTTCTACCAACTAATTTATTCTAGACAACTAATTCGTCTACCAACAAATTAGTTGGCCAAACTGATGGTCTTGGTCATCACTATTTGACTAAGACCAAACTGTGATGACTATTGACAACTAATCAAAATGTCTCCAATAATTCAGCTTCTGTCTGGATCCCCCAGTCAACATGCTATAATCTGCGTTTTGATTTTTAGATAGAAATCTTAAAAATAAATTTAAAAAAACCCTGCAGTTTAACAGATCTCATATACCCAGATCCACACCAGTAACTCCAAAACCTTGAACGTTAATATCTCAAGTTGTCACGACTTTTCACGTAGCAACACTGTCATACCAACTTTGTTGAGAAAAAAGGTGTGAATTTAAATTTCAGTAGCTGGAAAAGCACAAACAGTCCCACTCACTCATCATCTGCACTGACATGGGAACTGATGAATATATAAATCTGTCTTGCAACAAAAAACAGAGCATAGTTCCCTCCTTATTTATTGGTCCGTGGCTGGTATCTTATGGATTGAGTAGTAACACACAAGACACAGAGCTGGCCATTATTCTGCTGCAACTCTGGAGCTTCATAACTCAATAAGAACATGGCTGTTGGTGATTTATGCCGAGGACCAATAGAGCCTGCACATAAATCAACTAGAGCTCACCTATCGCTTTCACTTACTCATGCTAGCTATTATTTATACCGCCACTGTCTGGCCCTGCATGATCAATAACCTTAATTCTAATTACATTCCAAGCAATCACCACTTTGAATGTTGAAACAACTCAGATTTACGTCAAAAATGTTAATAAGAGGTGTTGGAATGAGCGACAGGAGGGGACGAAAATCCCCCAGTAAGGTGGAGAGGCAGGAGAGGAGATTTGTGATTAAGCCAGAAGGTAGTGATGAGAAAGCTAGCGGCATATGGGATCAAGTTTACCAGAAATACCTGAGATCAGAGGTAATCTGATGTGTTCAGGCAAGGGGACAATGCTGTGCCGAAGAGAGGCCAGGACCGGATGAAGAGAAAGAGGATCAGTCTCAACAAACAAACAAAGCTTTTATCCAGAGCCGGGCCACCTGTGGACTTTCTCCATAGTTGGCTATCTCCGCTCCCATCGCCTGTTGACTTGGGGTGGATTTGAGACAAGGATCAGACCACGGCTGAAGTCAAAGTCTTGTGTTCATAATGCCCGGTGGATGCCCAGTGGATGCATGTTACGATAAGGTCCCAACCCCGCCGGTGAACCTGCTGTTTAACTTCAGGAACAAGTGCAGCATTGGGAATGATGATTTAAAAACAACAACCAAACTGAAGCATTTCTCTATGTGGCAGTAACATGATTGGGGTCTGTGATCGCATCTTGGAGGAGAAGGAGAAGAGATTGTGCCTCTGAATGTGCTTGATAGATGGAGCGTGAGTGTTTGCGAGCTGTTTGCTTTTGATCAGAGCTGATCCAAGCCAGGATGAGAGGTCTAATCTTCCTGGCAGGACACAGACAAGACATGACCCTTATCCTTACTGGTGTGTCTCAAGATGGGATTTTGTTATTTGGTCCACCAAAAGAAAGGTTAAAAGCACATAAAGTCAACAAATTTGCTTTTAAATAGCATCTGGCTATGCAAAAAAGTCATAATACCAAGCTGACAACTTGTGGTTCATGTTATTTTTTCTTCATTTACTAACCAAGCTTGTCCATGTGTGTCTCTGCATGAAACTTTGTGTCCTGTTTACTGCAGAGTTGAGGGGTTTCTTTAATCTAGAGCACTGCTGTGGTGACACACAAACGGAGGTGAGAGTGAGGTTAATTGGATGAAAAATACGAGGTGAAACAAAAGGTCACCTGCCAGGAAGAACTGGAAAAACTGAAAAAAAAAGTCAAAAACCTACATTATGCAACTTTTCTACTGCTACCTTTTTATCTTTGTGTTAAAGGTTCTGATGAAGACGACCGAATACAAACCTGTAAAATGACCAAATAGTTTTTATTTAAAACAAACTTTAATGAGCTAATAATAAAGTAAGCAGTGCTGTCAACTTGACAACTTGTTATTTTACATCACCTCATTTGAAGCAGAAACACAAACGGCTCATTGTTACTCCTAATGGGAAACAAGCGCTGTAATACCAAATAATGCTCTGGTGGTGGGATAACAGAACAGAAATCATGATCTCAGGAAACTATTATGATTCATACCTAATATTTAAAGTGCATGGTTATATGCACGTTGTACAACGTGCATATAATAATATAATAATAGTTTTGTTATAATAATAACAAAACTCCATAATCATAACACATAAACTCGGATTTGTTATGAAACGATATTATCTAGAAACTCATTTATAAAATCTCAAACTGTTAAGGTAAACATTTGTTACAATTTACATTCAGAAATATTACCTCACACATTATTTTCTTAATAATCAGTGAATCATCATTATACATATCACAGCAATCAGCAATTGTGGGAACAGCAATTGTTTAATTGCTGTTCCCACTGATATTTTGACATCTTATCTTTGTTAATGATTTCTCAGTTTTTATGTTTGGAAGGCCTCCTTGTCTAATCTTTAACTCCCTCCACATATTTCCTGTTAGATTGTAGTTGAGACTCTGACTGGCCCACTCCAAAACATTAACTTTCCAGCCAATAAATATTAGGTAAAAAAAATAATAATAAAAATATGCATTTAACCTAAATCTCCAGTATAAGGGGTATGAATAATTTTCGGCACAATTGCAATTATTTAGAAAATCATTCTGATTTAAAAGCCGACATGATCATAATAGTCTCAGGAAATCTTCAAATCTTCAAATACAGGAAAATATGTATTTTACAAGATGGCAACCTGGTGAAATCCATTAACAGGCAGGACTTCCTTCCAACTGCAGTCGGGGCACAAAATATTGTTTGTAGCCAAAATATTGTTTGTGGCCAAAATATTGTTTGTGGCCAGCCTGCAAGTGGGTCAAAGTAAAGGTTAACAGCTAAACTGGAATTAGGAAAGCAAAAAAAAAAAAAAAAAGACTGACCATTAACCTTTCTAGGGTCACTTCACACTGTGCACAGCTCAGTGTGAAGTGTAGAAAAATATAGCGTTGAAAAAAAGGACAAGAATGTTCAAGCATTTATAAGCATAGTTAAGGTATTTTATCAGTGTTTTGTTTTTCCCCAGCACATTATTCTTTTTTTTCCCCCTACAACATAACTCCTACAATTTCACAAATAAGGTAATTTTTAGTTAGATTTAAGACAGTCAGTGGATCCTATTTTATTTTATTTTATTTTTTTTTTACTGAAGAGCAAATAAAGTTTTAGCACAGTAGGGCTGTCTGCTCAGGTAGCCAGTTTGCAATAAGCTGCTTAATGAAACATTCTAGCTTTAGCTTGTAAAGGTGTAATTTCAAAATGACAGTCATAGTTTTCACACCATGACTGTCCAAATGAAAAGTGTTAAACTAAAGGTGGATTCAAAACTCCATGCACCTTAAAAGCATGAAATACATGTTTCTATACATCAGTGTCTCAGCAGAGTTTGCCTACTGCCTCCAAAATACCTCCCTGCAGATGCGCTTCACATGCCCTTACATCAGCTTTTGTCAAACAAGATTTGTCTCCTGTTTGTTAAACTAATTGGCCTTCATTCTAAACTTGAAACAAATCATGTCATGCATTCTATTATAAATCTACCCCAGTGGAGGTGCTTGTCAATAACAAAAGAGAGAACGAGAGGAGTGTGTGTTGGGGTGAACCGTAGTTGCGTGGTAGCGGGGGCACAGAGCAGAAACACATCATAGTTGTTGTTTAATTTGATGATGTCTCCAGCGAGAGCAATGTGGGCGTGCAGCTGGCTCAGATCTATGCTCCCCTCTCTGTTTTCCAATGTGTTTTTAACCACTAGATCATTGTAGCAATACGCTGGTGGTAGCGTTCCGGCGTTACCCTGCCTGCAGCATCGATCCTCACAGCTTCATTTACAACGCTATGGATTTCTGCATCGGGGAGGAGGGGTGAGAGACGACAGAGGACAATGACTGACACACAGAGAGAGAGAGAGAGAGAGAGAGAGAGAGAGAGAGAGAGCACAAAATACATTACTTGGGTCTTTTGACTTTGTTTGCCAAAGTTTAGTATGATGCATTATGGGGAAATCTGAGCTCAATTAAAAGACTAAAACAAATAAATAAGCGGTTGTGTTTTTCATAATAATAAAAATGGAAAATCATGTGTTTTGTTGTTTACTAGACATAAAGAAATCCACATCTGAAGTTTTTACAGAGTTTCAACAGAGTGAAACATCTTTCACTTATATTTTCTTTATTGCAGCTGTTAATCAGAAGAACAATGTCAGAGAATTTTGGGAGAAAAAAAATTTCTTCTTCTGTTGAGTTGAAATCCATCTCTGCTTTGTCAAACTAGTTTCACTGATTTCAGATTATGTTCAAGTGTCTCAAAAGAAGGAAGAACGTTGGGATTAGGGATGTTTTGGGTAAAATCTGTAGTCTGTGTATAATAATCCATTCCAGGTTTGACCATCCTATTTTCAGTGAGGGAAGCATTTGATCTGTCAGGTTTCTCCCATTTTTAAACATTGTAGAGGTCTGTCATATTTTTTCTGTATCTCTGGTTCACTGTAGCTGTGAGAGACATCTTGAGAAAAAAATCCAGAAAATCAATCTGTGTCGTTTTTAAATAATTAATCATATAACGCTGCAGGATTTCAATTCATGTCAGCACAGTGTGTTGCTCATAGTAACTTTTAACATCCCTTCTCACAAAATGTTTGGAGAGTTTCTGTATGACATTGGGACTGACATAAAAGTTTGTGGTTTTGTTATTCATATTAATGAAGGTCTCTACTGTAGATGATGTTTTATGTTACTCAAGACTGAAGTTCAAGAAAGTCATGTGTACAAGCAGTTAGTTCATAAGCTGAGCACTTTATGCATTCCTCTAATTAACCTTGTGCCAATACATCAATGTGTACTTTATTGGGGCATTGCACCTACATATTTTATGTTCAACTTGATTAGATGACAAGTGTTATTCTCTTGTGAATGTTGCACTAAAATATTAAGATGCACCATTTACATTAAATATTGTGCAAAAGTAAAATTACAAATGTCGCACCAGAGTCATGCTGTGGCAAGTTACATTCAAGTAAACAATGTTGACATGTTTTGATCTTCATCATTTAGTGGAAAACACTTTGCTCATCTCAGTGAGTTCCGTTTGTTTTTATAAAAAACTTTAAATCTTTTTTAGATGTACATTTCAAACCATTTATATTATTTTTCATTCCTAATATGGTCAAAGGGAACAATACCTGGTTTGGATATTTTTCAGTAAAAAAAAAAAAATAAATAAAGAAAAGAGAAAATTAATTGGTTAAAGACAACTTAACAAGTCTGTGAGAGCCAGAGTTCTTGCTGATTGGTAGTTGATTGAAAACTTAGTTTGTACTATAAAGTGCAAATTAATCATTACATTTCACATTATTTTAATTCCTGGATGTTTTATTATTATTATTTTATTTTTGTAGATTTTGTGTCACAGTTCAGGAGAAGCTGAGATTAAAATTACAGACCTCTTCATTCTTTGTGAGTGGGAAAACTTGAAAAATCAACCGTGTTTCAAATGCTTATTTTCCCACTGTACTGTTTTTTTTTAATACTTTTAATAAAATATGTTTCTAATGCAAAAAAAAAAGAGTTTAAAATGCTTCTCTTTTCACACGTGGACAAATTGTTTCGTGAATCTAAAACTGCATGTTACCAAGTTTCTGACCAGTGTGGAACTATCCAGTGGAGCTTTTCTCAGTGTCAGTAATTCAGATTGTGAATTCGACATGATCAAATACCAACTGATTAAAAACTTTTTTTAATCAGTTTTTAATGCTAATGTTGATGCTAACTTTTGTTTCAGTAGTAGCATCAAATGGATTCCAGCAGGGATCGACTTTTATTTTAACTTTGGCAAAAAACGTTACACACCTAAAAACGTGTACAATCCTATTGATGTGAAAACAAACTGCTGTTCCTTTGCATATCTAGAATTGCTGCCTCCAAGTGGCTTTAAAGTGTGTGACTGCTGAACTTTAGGTGAAAGCTAAAGCATCCTGTTTAGGTCAATGTTTAGTCACACCATTTAGATAATCTACATAACAAATTGTGGATTACCAACTAAATTCAATTAATGAGCCCATTCGAAGCATTGCTGCAGACTTACCCTCCCTGACGGATAATGACATCAAATCCATAATTAATGGTCATTTACGAATGTACAAACTGTATATTGATGTGACTTGAGTGTTTGCATGTGAAAAGGGTCTGCTTAATATCTCTAGGGAGATTTATAATTCATTAAATCTCTGTAGCTTTAATGACTCAGCCTCAACAGTCCTTCACTTGATGAAGCCTGGGAGACAGATGAGGCCAGCGCTCATCAGGTCAGAGGTCAGTCCACCGAGGCGTAATTTAACATGAGGAAATGAATGAGCCTACCACATTTACCTAACACTATGTTGTTCCTTTTAGAGCTTTGAGATATGTCTGTGTGTTTGGACTGAAGCTGTGTTTTCCTTTGGTCTGTTTCGTGTGGACTCAATTAAATGATGCAGTGACTATTAAGTACTGAGTTATTGCTTGACGAGATCTGCAGCTGTTAAATGTGTCACGTCCACTTGAGTTTGTGTACTTTTTTTGTTTTTGGACAAAGCTACCAAGGCCTCTGGGTTCATCTTGGAGCACTGAGTGTAAAAAAAAAAATTTACTTTGCTCTTGAAGAGCTGGATTCTTGCAGACAACACATAGTGCATTTGAACAAGCTGTACCTTTAAACTTCAAACACACACCAGTAAAAACATAGAACGGCTGCCTGGAACGGCCTTTACTGCTAATTAGATCCAGACCAACATCAGAGACGGTCGGTATCTCCCGGTTTTCTGCTTGAGATGGAGAGGACAGGGGAATTAGTAGGTAGCAGCAAGTAAATGCATTAATTACCCAAATTTCATTTTTAAAAAAATGTATTTAAGACACTTATGTGTTTCTCAGCAGTTACAGGTAAGGTGTTGTAATGTCCGGAAATGTTTGAAGAGTATGATTCATTTTTCAAAAGACTGCAAAGATCTGGAGTTTGGTGTTTACTACAATGCAACTCAGGTAAAAAAAAAAAAAAAAAGAAGATAAAATCCAAAAGATGAGTAGCTCCACGTTTAGACACCACCCTCTCTTTGATTTGAGGAAAAGCATTATTTATACTTTTACTGACAGCTCAGAAATTAACTACAAAAGAACGTACGATTATGTTTGAATGTTATCATGTCTAAGTGGTGTCAAGAAGAATAATTTACTCTGCCGATTCTTTTTTTTTTCCCCCGTACCATGACAACTCGGTTTGAGTAGAGCAAAGGTTCCCATGTAGAAACGCATCGTCTCTCTGTGCATTCAGCTCAGCGTGATCACAGAAACCAAAGGACGTAATAAGAAAAAGGATGACATTCAGACAAAGGTAAAGAAGAAGAAAAGTCTAAATGACAATCCGTGGTTCTGAGAGACTGCAGAATAACAGCAGGTGTAGGGGAAAATAAGAGATCTGTTTTGGTATTTCATTGAAATTGATCCTTTAGAGCAGGTGAAAATTTAACAACAGCCATATCCATACATACCAGGCATGATGACTGTGCTCACCAATCAGCATTGACACTAGACTGACTTTAGAGTTTATAAGCCGGTGAAAGTGATTGAAAGAAACAGGGAATGCTAACACAACACGAACTGATCAGGAGGGAAGACAGGAAAGTTTTTATATTCCTTCAAAGATGATTTATTTATCCACCTTATGGCAGCACCACCTGTCAGAGCCAAACAAACCAACAAGATCCTTAATAATGGAGGCGAGGGAGAGGAGGAGAGGGTTGGTCTGAGCTCATAAATATGCAGCTTTTATGATGCATCAGTAGACAAGTTCTTACTATGATTTATCACAGTTGGCTGTAATTGATATTTCTGAGTAAGGTCTCCTATAATCTGCCACGCCTGAAAAAAGTATTCAGAGTCCTTGAAATTGTACACATTTTGTTACAAAAGCCAATTATTCTTTTGTGTGATTAAATCATTGTTTGAAGTGGTGATGGAAATACGTAGAAACTGCATGATGGAAATAAATATTTACTGAAAGGTCTTGGAGTAACAGGCATGAGAGAACCAACTTGGATTAATGGGCAACAAATGACTGAAAAATCTGGTGAGGAGGTAAATAAGCCGACAGGCTTTTAAACTATGGGGAAGGTGACTGTGTGGCATGGACAGGAGGTGTGACTATTTCGTGAAATGCAGAACAGCGGAGGAAGAACCTGATCGGGGAACTGATAGAGCGGGCCAAATAAACTCAGAAATGAACACAGAGTGAACTAAAAAACGCCACAGAAGGATCCCACTGACATAAAAACGATGGAAACAAAATCGAAACCATCGTACAAAGAGAAGAACATTAAAAAACAACAGAGTCAACACCAAAGAATGAACATGTATGGAAGAACAATAGTGTCAAAGTTTAACAACCCAAAGTTTAATTAATACTGTATAATGGTTTTATTCTGTTCATTTTCTAAGTTCACTTTTCTTCGATTAACACTTATTACTTATGTGTTTTTAGCAGACTAGATTTCTTACCTTTATTATTCAGCAATAGCTTTTTACATCTCTACCATAAAAGAGACAGCTAACATATTTTTATGTCTAATAGAACAGTACTTACAAAATCTTTACCGCTGAAGTTACAGTTTTTAACTTAAGTTAAACGCAAGTTTTAACTTGGGAGACCTGTCTGCTGTTTTCTTTGCTCTTCATGATACTGTGTGGTCACTAAATGTTCTTTTGCGCTGACTTGAACTTTAATGATTAAACTCAGTCATGTAAAAGTCTCTTTTTTTCCCACTAGCTGGCCATTTTGGTGCACACAGATAATCACATGCTCTTTCCATTTCTCTAAACCTATGGTAAAGCTAAATAATGCAAAGCAATTACCTATTAATAGGAGAAACGGCGGGCTGGAACTGGACTTTAACTCAGAACGTTGTGTGTGTTCCATAGGAAAGTACATGACGTGCGAGTGTGTGTGTATCCTTGTCGTATTGTAACTAAAGATGTGTCCATTCTGTGTCCCCCAGTCTCACAAAAACCAGCTGTAATGAGTGCAGATGAAAGCACAACATGAAAGGAGAAAGGATGTGTTATAATGTGTGATATGTTCTTTCTGTCCCCACCTCTGAGTTTGTCCGCCCGTTGGTTTGCTCGCACATATGTGCCGTCGAACATGTAGGCGCACACGTGTGCCAACGCAAACACCGTGGAACTTAACAAACAAAACTGGGAACGCCAGCGACTAAAGACAAAAGCTGCGGCAGTGGAACAAAAGACAGACCAAAAAAGGAAAGAAAAATGCCATCAAGACACCCGCCAGCAGGCACCCATTGTGATTAATGAAAACAAATATTGGGAGAGAGTGGGGCACGGGAACAGAGAAACAGCACAAACAATGGAGCAGACAGCCTGATGCATTCAGGGTTCACAGACAGCCCTCTAGTGCAGAATGACAATAATAGGAGGAGAGAGGGTGTGGCATGGAGGAACAAGAGAGGGAGGGAAAAGGAGGAAAAGAAGAGGAAACAAGGGCACCAAGGCAAAATTTATCCAACCCCAAACACATCCACATACACACCCACACACACGCATACGAGCAAGCGATCAGTGCTGTCAGCGTGTCTGTGCTTACACAGCCTTTGTACAACTGCCTCTTCTCCTGCAGGAGGGACTGTTTCTCACACAGCCATACCAGCCACACACACACACACACACACACACACACACACACACACACACACACACACACACACACACACACCATGCTGCAAATGCATGAATCCATTTTGGGCTGAGTTTAAAGGGGTTAAATGTTTCTGTGGCATGTTTGTGAGCGCCGGGCTCTCAATGTCACGCCTCACCGGGACACTAAGCCTGTCGCTGCAAAGCAACGACAGTGTGAGGCGACATAAAAATCACATGCATGCATTCAGTTTGACAGACAGCTTGTGCTTTTCAGCTGCTATTAAACTGGACAATGCCAAAGGCTAATCAATCATCCGTTTTTGTTTTTTTTAAAGAAATGTTTAAAACAACTGTTGTATTTACATAATATTAATACAAATGTGTACATTTCTTAGACTTTTTCAAAGAGAAATAGTTATATATCTAATGATAGTTTAATTTCAGTCAATAAACATGTTAAACTCTTAATGTTTGCATCAACACAGGCTAATAAAAGGCATTGGGTTTGTTCTACTGCTTTACTTAGCATCTAATGTGCAACTTGCTAATATAGACAGGACTTTATTTATATTCTTGGTGAAACAGTCCTGTGGCGGTAATTCAATTTATCCTGATTAGTTTCATCTTTTTATCCATAACATTACAACTATGAGTTGCATTGTATCTCATTGGAAATTTAGTGATAGACCAACACAAAGTAATGACAAACTGGAATTGGAAAGATTTTTATTTTAAATGTGTGGCATGCCTTAGCATTTTTCCCACAGACTCAATACGTTCGTCCCTGTTGCAGTAACTGTTTTTGGGGTATGTCTCCATTGTTTCATTCTAGAGTTCCCAGTACTTAAGTTCAAAACGTTTTCCAACAGTATGACAATAACCACCTTCCTTTCCCTCCTAGTGCAGACCTGGATCTCAACCTCAATTCATTTGTATTTATTTGTACATCTCCTCCACTGAACCTATTAAACAATTCCTTGGTGTCCGCAATTATTCCCAGCGCTAGAGTATTAACTAACGTTAATATGACAGAGCAATCTGCCGTCTGTCTCAGGGAATCCTCTTCTCCTCCTCCTGATTAGCCTTGATGAGCTCCAACAGCAAGCCACACCTGCCGGAGTCACCCGGTAGTGAATAAAGGGTAAGATACACACGTGGACACACACGCCGTGGACACACAAAGCTCTGGTATGACGTTCCCTTGTATGTTGAGGGTTGTTGTCCTACTGGAAAGTGAACCCCTCCCTCAGTTTTTTGCCATTTCAAGTTGTTTTCCTTCCTAATTTGTTCACGGTTTACAGTGTTTGTTTCTGCAGCGCAGAGACCGGGATGTTGGTTAGATGCCACTTGCCATGTCCCCAACATGGCTTGAGATAATCTCCAAATTTAATGTCTTTCTTTCAACAATGACTTTTGTTTCAGTACTCTACCTTTTCTTGCCAGATCTGAAGAAGGCAGTAATTATTTTTACAACAGATCTTCCCACCTGAGTTGTGGATCTCAACCATTGATTGCCAGGATTGAACTACTGGCTCCTCTCTGATTAATGCTCTCCTTCCCCGACCTGCCAGTCTTACTGGATCACCATTTGCATAAATTCATCACTTTCTTGTCCTGTGTTATTTCATTTTATGATGCTGTTTGCACCCTAACACTTTCTATAAAAAAAACTTCAGAAACTTTCACAGAATAGTTTTTAAAAAAATTATTATTTAGATAAAAGTAAGCACACTGTACTTATTGTGACTTCTAAAGGCATTTCATTTAATTTAGGAACATCAGAATAGGCTGATTACAAGTTCATAAATTCAGAACTATTTACAATGTGTATTGCATACAATCTCTGTACAGAACATAGTTTTATTTGGTTGTAAAGTCATAAATGGAAACAGAAAAAAAAGTTCAAAGGCCGTGAAACATTTTTGCAAGACGCAGTATAATGTAGCACTAACGAATGCAGGGCATGTTTATTTAGCTCTGGCGATCCATATTCAGCTTTAAACTCCCTGCTTGAAGCGGTTTGTGCGATAAGGCAAACATGGGGCTTCCAGTGGCTTGACTTCCCACCGGGAATCAGCACAATTTATTTCCCTTCATCGACAGTCCCTAAACAAACACAGCCAGCAGGACAGGGATGAAGGAGCAAATTTATGTTGTGAGACAAAGGGGCAGCTGAGGGTGGAGGGATGCAGGCAACGCTCGAATCTGCCTCTGGCCGGAGGCTTCTTTTGGTGGTCTGTGTTATTCCCATTCGGCTTCATTACAGTCTTATCTCAAGGCAAGCAACACAGCCAGCAAGAACCGGGCCAGAGAAGCGCTGCGAGGTTGTGGACCCGACACACCTGCCACCTCAGATAAAATAAACATCAGAAAAGGACACAATTCAGGCTCCTGCTTCACCACGTCTTTCAGCAGCCTTCGCTTTTACTCTCATACGGCCTCCTACTTGATTAATCCCTCTCTTCTTCCCTTTGTCTCCGTTTGGCTTTATCTGCCCTTCCCTTTGTCCCGCCTTTTCGTTTCCCCACAGGTCCTTGCCGACTTAGAACGCGGCGATGGCACAGTAAATCAGGACCGCCTTGTTCCACAGCGCAGCCTCCTTTCAGCATTTGATGTGACACAGTCCTCACCTGTAAGGTTAAAGGCTAATGTGTGTAAAGCAGCCGGCGCTCTGGTGCGAATAATCAATCAGTCCCTGACGCAACGTCGTCTCACAGGATCTGTAAAACGTCCCAGTGAAATCCCGCTCTGGTCAAAAACACCTGCTGCACTTTCGCTCAAATTCACAAACAGGCGGTTTCAGTGTCTCAAAGCTCAAACGATAGCTACGATCGCTATGCTCAATGTGGTGTATTTGAAATGCATTTATTTTACAAGGCTGTCTCGAGATAAGCCCCGGCGGATTCGCTGAAGGCGGCGTCTTGCAAACGAGTTTATGCCTCCTGAACATTTTACATTTGTCACAGTACATCCAGCAACTTTAATGAATTTTACTGAGATTATAATGTTTACACGAGTCAAAGGAAAATGATACATGGTTTGTTTATAACTTTTTCTTTTTACCAAATAAAACCGACAAAATACAGTCAGATGGTCCGAGTTGATGGAGGGAAGTAAATATAGAGCAGCTTCACAGTCATGATTTGAAATGCTGCAGATGAAGCCAGACTTAAATCTATTTGTGAATGTTTTGCATGGGGTAAAATTTGAATCTGTTCAGTTAATTTGTTTGATTTAAAAAAAAAAAAATGCAAGTAAGAATAACTACGCTTCTACAAAAAAGTGACACAAAGCAGTTAAACATACAATCATATTCAGCATTATTGAAAAGGTTTTTTATTTCAGGTAAGTGGAACACAATGCATAGCTTCATTACACTGACCGATGTGTCCAACCCCGTTTCTGCTAAAGAATGTTTTTCCCCTTGCAGCTGACGAAGACCCAACATTTAAGATTAGACTATAAGACCAATAATAAAACTTTTCTGACACAGAAAGGTGGGGTCAATAAAAAGTATGTCTCATACTTAAAGGTTATTATCAAAAGAATATCTTGTAATCTGGCAAATAAAACTCGCAAGAGTGTGAATTCTGATTTCTTTAATATAACTGTAAATATATCAATTTCAAGACTGATAAAAAAAAGAAATGAAAACCATGTAACTTTTACTTTTTATCACCTTATGTTTGACTTGAATACCAAAATAGCCAAATAAGATGCAACACACACAACAGCGAATAAATGTGTGGCACCAAAGTGGCAAATTTAAATTTTAAAATAGTACTAAAACTCTTGCAAGCCGCTGCGTCTGCCGTTCTTGGGATGAATCGCTGTAAATTCTTTTGCAAGTGTTTCGGCATTGTGTTTTTTTGCTTTGTATTTGTCTTTTGCAATCCCCTCTTAGCTGGTAAATCTAATAACTCTCAGAGGTTTCACTTAATCACACACACACACACACACACACACACACGCAAAAACAAAACCCGAACTATCGAGTCTCTTTAATCCACTTTGTGAATACACATTGGAGTACACAGCTTCCAAATTCCAAAAGGGATTAGCTCTAAACGGTAGAGACAGAGAGGGGCCTTTGAGGGAAGCTAAAAATTACAGGTGGAGTGATCCCTTCTAAAATTATCCAACTCTTTTATATTGCGCCCCTGAAGAATTCATGCTCATGTTTAATTCCCAAGCTCTGATAACGAATGTCTTTTCCGAGCACCTGAAGATTAATAGACTTTTACCAGGTGCTCTCTGTCTTTTTATAACACACTCCAGCTATTTAAACGCTCAGCTGTCTGGCTGTCAGCTCCAAACAGACGTTAGCATTTTACGGCTGGCGGGCCACATCCGGCCCGCTGACAACCTCTGACCGGCCCGCGTCAAAGGTCGCAGTCGAAGTGTAAATCCTATTACTTTTCTATAGGTGCACGATTTTGAAGGCCACTGCTTTTACTGCTTATGCAAATATGTTATACAGCTTTCAAGAAATTAGTTCGTGGCAGCTAACACTAGAAAAGAAAATTTGAGGCAGGATGCAGAGGTTTTTACAACTGGCATAATCCTTTTAGTTTTTAGCAAGGCATGGGCTTGAAAAATATTTCTTTGCTGAAACCGGCTGAAAAGCTGTGTGCATGGTACGTGGGAAACATCTGTGTTTAGACAGTACATTTTAAATCACCAGTATGAGAGTAAACATGGAGACAAGTAGAAGATTATGACTGATGCGTAGCAGGAACGAGCGTCAGATGCCTTGCTAGCTAAAGTGGGAAGGCAAAAAGGACATCTTACAAAGCTCCACACTTCCAAGAATGCAGGAGTCAGGACGAGTTTTGTAATATTCTACAAAATTGAAAGAAATGGTAAGACATTCTCTGATTTTTATCAAAAAAAATATTTGATGGAGTCTGCTGCGCTCATTTGTCCTGAGATAAAGGAAGCGTTTGGAAATGCGTCTTTCCTTTTTGCGCACCGTAACGAGACGGATTGAGAACATCTTGGGGAATTTGGCACATCAGCTGCAAAAGAAAACACTTATTTTCCATGGTTCTGAACAAGAATCATGATGTCAGTTTCGGCCCACAACTCAGTTATTTATTTTTGCATGTGGAGTAACAAAAGGCGAGATGACAGAGGAGCAGGTAGCTATGCAACCAATGAAAGGCACCACAACGACGAGTGATTTGTTCACAGGCGTGAATGCATCCGTGGACCTGTGGGACTAAATTGGGAAAAACTGGTAGGTGTTCCAATAGATGGCTGCAAATCTGTCTTGGAAAAAAAAAAGTTGTACTTTTGAAGCAGATGCAAGACAAAGGGACTGAAATTGACCCAGAACAGAAACTGATATTTTTGCATCGTTTCATTCATCCGGTGATGTGCTGAAAAACACCTGTGTTGTTGATTTTACAGCTACAATGGCTAATTTCATCAGGACAAGAGTATTGTGATATGTTTGGCCTCTGGTTGGTTATCAGTGTAACTACCGTGTTTCCCCGAAAGTAAGACAGTGTCTTACATTCTTTTTACCCCCAAAAGTACCAATATGTCTTACTTTCGGGGTATGTCTT